>SNQJ01S0003726.1:0-14368 GCA_010110895.2 Picea sitchensis | reverse complement strand
TAAGTAGGGTACTTATGGAAAACATCTGATAGTGTCTCATTATGATATGCCATGGGGTGACCGTGTTGAGTGAGAACGACGCCCACAACATAGTCTGAAGCATCTGTCTCAATCTCAAAGGGATGTTGCAGGTCATGTAATGAAAGTACTGGGGATAAGCACAAACGCTTCTTCAATTCATTGAAGGCTTGTTGTTGGGACATGCCCCACACAAATTTTGCCTTACATCCACCCCTAGTTACTTGGTTGAGTTCCCATGCGATATGAGGGAATCCCAACACGAACCTGTGATAGAAATCGACGAGGCCCAATAAGCTCTGAAGTTTAGTGAGTGTGGTTGGGGATGGCCAATCACAGATGACCTGGATATTGGATAGATCCACATGCACACAATGTCAATCGACGATGTAACCTAAGTAATGGACCCTGTCCATGCTAAAGGAGCATTTTTCCAAGTTTGCATATAGTTTGTGCTGTCACAGGGTGTGCAGAACCTGCTGAATATGTTGCAAGTGTTCTGCCCAAGTCTTGTTGTAGATGAGGATGTCATCCATACACACCACTACAAAAGTATTGGTGAAAGGTCGTAGGATATCGTCCATTATCCTCATAAAAGTTGTTGGAGCATTTTTCAAACCAAAGGGCATGACCAACCATTCAAAAATACATTCTTTTGACTTGAAGACAGTCTTCCATACATTTGTCTATTCTATTGAGACCTGGTGGTATCCATACTTCAGATCAATCTTACTAAAGTATTTGGACCCCATGAGCTGATCAAGGAGGTCATTGATTTGGGGAATCGGGTACCGGTTTCAGACAATGATTTTATTCAAGGCTCGTTAATCAATGCAGAGTCATCAGGTCCCTTCTTTCTTCTGCACCAGCACGATTGGGCTCCCACAAGGCGATGAGTTGGGACGTATGTGCCCCTTGTGGAGTATTTCTTGGATCTACCTCTTGATCTCCTTGTTTTTTAACAGAGAGCGATGATAGAATGGCCCATTAGGTAGTGGTGCTCCTGGGGTCAGATCGATGGGATGATTGGCCTAGCAGTGCAGAGGTACCCCAATAGGAGAGGAGAAGATATTTGAGTATTATTTCACGACCTTATCCACTTGGTTTTGTTGTGTGGAGAGATTGACAGTGGAGGCCCTGGACATGACTGCGATCTTTCTCTCACTCTGAGAGAGAATCACGAAGAAGACAAATTTCTCGGTCTAATAGATGACCTTCCTGCAATGCTTGGAAAAGATCAAAGAAATAGCACTAGGAGGGACTGCCTCGAGTATCCTGTACAATTTCCTGTTCAAAGTCATAATAACACTACGAGGCATAGACTCATATATAGGATGATGTTTCCATAAATAAGGTTGTCCCAAAAGAACATTACAAACTTCGAGAGGAGCAACATCACACAATACCTTGTCTTTGAAGGGCTTGATGTCATACGACAATCGACACTATTGGCTAATGCGGAGATCGCTTCCTTGGTAGAGACATCCAATGGTGTAGGGTTGTGGGTGCGGTGTTTTCAACAGGGCCAACCGCTTGACGACCTCTGTTGAGATGAGTTTATTTTGGCTATTTCTATCAATGCTGAAGTGCAATGGGGTGCCTTTTACCCACATCTGTGAATGGAAGAGGTGCTCGCCTTCTTCTGGCTCGTCTGGTTCACCAGGTTGGAGCTTTGTGGTAGCAATGGTGGCATTGGGTTCCACGTCAATGATTCATCTTCCCCTTTCTGCTTATGACTCAGAGTCAGATTCTGCATCTGATTCAAAGGCTTTCACTTCGGCCACCAGCGATTGCTTTGAGTGGAAGTCAACAGTGTTATTCCAAGGGCTCTTATGGAAGTCACACCACTTCCTGATATCTTTGTCTTTCTGGTGTCCTTCTTTGCTTGCAGCTTCGACTGGTTGTCCTGATACTGTCCATATTTGCTATGTCCTTTGTTTGGTGGGTTGGGGCCGCCCCTTCCTAGATTTTGCTGTGAGGGGTTCCCAGGCCCAAATTGTCACGTCTTTTGTTTGAGATTATGCTCGATTTTGACGATATATCGGTAGGCTGCACCCAAGGAAGAGATGTCAAGAAATTTCATTTCGGTTTGGATGTATCTATGTAGAGCACTGCGATACTTGAGCACCATATGTCGCTTCGAATCTTTGATACCTAACTTGGTGCGTAAGGTATGGAAGATATTTGTGAACTTTGATACTGCTTGGTCACTTTCTTGCCACAGTGTGGTCCATTTGGTATACAAGTCGTCATAAGTTCCAACAGGGTAGTATTGTTCCTTAATAACATCCCTGAAGGATTCCCAGGTGGTCACGACTGTAAATAATGAGGGTTCATCTATTTCCTTTTTCTCATAGAAAGTTTCCCACCAATCTTTGACATGGGGAATGACTTTGAGGAGTGAAAAAGTAATCTTTTCTCTATTCAAAAAGTTATGGACAAAAAAAATACCTTTCTAGTAGATTCAACCACTTGTATACAACATATGCGTCTATCTGACCTTCAAATATAGGAATATCGAAGTTGATTTGTACCTTGAAGGGGGTGACACCTCCACTCAAGGAAGATGCATTGCCTGTTGGTAGTCGTCGAAGGATTTGCGTGAAATTATCCATCATCTCGTTCCTTTGTTGCATGAGGGCTTCCTCAAGCAACATTTTGAAAGGATCTCATGTCCCGTCATCTTTATTTTCTCTTGCCATGAGAGTTCGCTTGGACGTGAGAGAGCTTTTGTCCCCAAGATAAACAAGCTTGAGACCCAACTCTTTGTACCTCGACCTCGTTGGGGACATGCATTAAGACGACAAGGAGCAGACCACTCTGATATCACTGATCCGGATTTTATGAGCAGAACGAAATGAATACAGATTATTAAAAGATGCTTAACACAGAATAACAGAGATACATTAAAACTGATTTTCTATTCAATAAGGAAATAAGTTAAAACTGTAAAATTGAGCGGAAAACAAGCTTGTTGGAATGGTGGCAGCTTATCTTTGAGAAGAGATGTGATAGATGCACTCATTCGCAAGAAGATGATTACAATGAGGCTTTGAAGGCATTTTTACAATAAACAAGAATTTAAAAAACCCTAGACATCCAAAAACCTAACCCTAGAAGATGAAGCGCCAAAAGTCATGTGGGCCCCGTTTGGGTAAGTTAGTACATCAACTTCTCGAGGTCGTAGCTTTTGCATACGATCTCTGTTTTAGGCACACGATAACCCATTGGAAAGGTATCTTCGAAGAGATTCATTTTGTGGGATCAATCAGAGCCTTTGACTATCATTGAGAATATTGATGGGGGTTCAATCAGAGGCTTTGGCTATCATTGAGAATATCGATCCCGAAAAACCTTCATTTAAACCTTCAAAATGGTCCTGAAAGTTAAAAACTACTAAAAATAGTAAATTGCGAAAATTGCCAGAAAACTGTTTTGAGCGAGTTGGAAAAGGTGGGTGGCCACCGATATCCACCTGGATCAAGTAAATAGCTCAATAAAACAGAGAACGAATAATAAAAAAGACTAAAACTTAGTTGTTATATTAATAATAAAAATAACATAAATATAATTTAAAATGAAAAAATAAAATAAAATGTTTTATATTGAAATTTTAATAATCACTTTGTCTAATTTTTTAAACTTTTAGTATAATAAAAATTGTTTGAGAGAAGTTCTTGTTGCAACTAAAAGCTAATGAATTCAATACAAAAACTTCTACACTTTCATTTTATGTAATTCACCTTGAACCATACGAATCATTTGAGGGAGATTACTAATAACAAGGAAAGATTCTGCAAAGGAGCTAATCCCTCCCTAACTCATATACTTGTATCTGTGGAATAAGAGCATGTAAATTATTCTTTGTTCCTTCCTAGTTTAATATACTTGTCTCCATCGACTTCAAATCAGCACAAGAGCATGTGCATTATTTACTTTCAACAATAAACTTCCATGTTCAATATTCCATGGAGATTAAGAATTTATGCAATAATAAGGGGCATTGCAGTTACATTTACATCATAGTATATTGCTTGAATGGTTACATCTACATCATAGGAACTAAAGTAATGTATCTAAACATGAGGGTATATCCCTTGTGAAATTAGTTTTGACCGTGACTCTCACACCTTTGAAACATATAAACAATTCAGCATAAATGATAATCTATTATCAATCATACATTGGTAATGGCGATGTGAATGTCATTGTTGGCACACAATGCAAAAGGTTGGTATCTATCCTATGTCCCAAAACATCACCTCGTTCACTTCTACCATACATCCATCTATTTAATGTGGAGATGGATAAGAAAAGACGTGCTCCTTTAAAGAGATAAAACATTAAACCCTTCATTTATGCCTTCATTGACGTTTCTATTTTTATAATTAGACTTACGCTGGTTTTAAATAGAAAAAATAATATCGTTCAAAAGTAGCATGTAAATGTAAATGAACTTGAAAAGATTTCATATGCCCCCAAACATATATTTTCATTTCATTTAACCATGAAAATTTTATTAACAATAAATAACTTTTTTAAAGTGTTGATTTAAAATTCATTCACATGGTTGTTAAACCTTTCTTATTTATCTAATTACAATTATAATAACATTATTTTCATGTGTAATAACATTGATTTCATTATAATTATAACTAGCACAACCACTAACTCGCGAACGTCAAAAGGTGGCTTACCAGCACAGAAACACGATCACCTTAATATCTTAATATTTTTTTAATGAGGTAGATATGGCAATAAGTTAGTGAACACAGTGATTTTTAAACATGATTAAGTAAATGTAAAAAAGTAAATATATAAACGGATGTCTTTATAACAGCTCGGAAGTTAATGGATGAAATCAAAGTCATTCATTTATTGTGACGACTAAGAATATTCTAGGCATATTTAATCTCGTCCATAAAAAACGTATTAAGAACTAAAAACCTATTAAATGTACCCATTATCAATAGATGTACGGCTTTCGGCGTAATAACATAACATTATTTTCATGGCCATTGGATTCGCATAAATAAAAAATCCAAAATTATTGTGCAAAACCTAATTTTATTGTCAATTATGGTTTATACGTGGAGAGTTACTAGAGTCTAATAACGACGAGCATCAGAAGAAGTGGAGCTCTTGCGAGGGAGGAAATGGAGTCGTGGACTGCGGCGAGGCTCCTTTGCAAGCTTAACGCTAATTCCCTTGGGGTTTCCTCGGCTTCAGATGCGGCATGAGGGTACGCTTCTTTAAAACTGGAATTTAGTTAATGTGGGGAGTCAGAATAAGCACTAAATTTTTATGTCTTCTTACATATGCGCCTCAAAAATATCTATAATTAAAGGGTAGTAGCGTTAAGTTAAGGAAATTGTGCATTATGTATCAGGGTCATCCTACGTGTGTGTAACATTAACAGTGTCGAATGTAAACATTGTATTGCAATATTCAAGATTCATTTCTAAATTAAAAGATATTCACATAATTCAATTTGCATAATTCAATAGGGCTATAGAATTCTTCCCATTAAAATTATTCTATGGATGGAACGATTCTTACATGACACTAATGTGGAATGGCTCAATGGTAGGGAAAGTTTAGATGTATTTCTCAAACTTTCAAATAACCAAAATGAAACCATAAAATTCACAATGGAAGTGGGAACTAACAAAAGAATGTTGGTCTTTGGCATCCTCATGATTCATTGGGATTCGAAGGATGATGGATATTTTACTATTAATCATATCAAAAGAAATATCACATAATTAGATATCTTTATGTGAATTTATATCACTTTATAGTGTAGAAGTAGGGGTAATGGATGCTTTGGCCCAAGAGTTATCAAGATCTTTCATAAAAATCACATAGAAAAACAAATGGAACACATAATGAAGGTGACGAACATAGAAAAATAGATGGAACACACAATGAAGGTGATGACTAGAAACAATTACAATGAAAGGAAGTTTAACAAAGTTGTCGTAAAATCTAGGAGGAGACGCCACATAAGGCAACAAGAAGAGAACGAAAAAATGAAGATATCATTACCTTACATTAGAGAATTGACTGATAAAATTGCAAAAACCTAAAAAAGAGTAACGTAAGGGTTACTTTTGTTGATATTATGGTAGCTACGGGAGGTATTAAACTCCACATGTAACCTTTGACAAGACTAGAATATTCTAGGAAGCAAGAGAAACCCCAAAACGTTGGATAATAACCCTAGGAGACAAGTCAACTCAAGAGAATATTTAATATTGAGTTATTAGCCTCTAGAAAGAGAATTTGGCCCAGTCAAGTGAGATAGAGCAGTATAAATAGAGGGCGCTATAGCTCATTTGTCACATGCACTTTCACAACTGCATAAGACCAGTGGTGCGCAAGCTTGGAGAGGAATTGCAGCTGCAATTGCAGCTACTGCAACTGGAATTTCGGTTTTGGCTTGGACTTTCTCTTGGTTGTGGTTTGGACTTTCTGCTTGGTCTTTGGTTATTCTTGCTTGGTGCGCTAGCCTTGGAGAAAAGTGCACTACCTTGGTTGGCTATTGGGTTTCTTCCAGAATTATTTTGTCTATCAAGGTTAAGGTGCTCGGGGGTGGCCTTTGTGCCTATGGTTGGGTGAAAATATTGCTATATTGTCTATTGTGAAATGAGTACACTTATTTTTCTAACATTTTATGGGCCCACACTATCTTCGGACAGTCTAACCGTTGGAAGATAGATTGGGAGGATTTTCTCAGTTACAATTGCAGTTGCATTCAAAGTTTTGTTGCAGCAACGAAACCCTAACCCTCTTGTTAAGGCACCTTAAGTGAAGAGATTGACCAAATTCCTGGATAGCCTAGTGCTCCCTAGCCTAGTGCACCTCCCAGTACTCTCAACAAGCCAAGGCATCAAGTTTGAGTTTTTGGTCAAAGTCAAAGGTTGACCAAGTCAAATCAGTCATGTCTTACTCTATGAAGTAAGAAAACAAGTTAGAAGGGGATTCTAATTTAAGAGCATGGAAGACAAGGATTGTCCTCATCCTTGCCAAGAATAAAGTGTTGAATATCATGAAAGGCAAGATCATGGAACCACAGTTTGAAGCAGGAAAAGAGAAGGAACCTCATAACGTTGCAGTTATGGAGAAGTCCGAGGACAATGACATCAATGCTATGAGTATCATAGTGGACTCTATAAGAGACCACTTGATACCCTACATCTCTCATCTTGACTCATCTAAAAAAATGTATGATGCCCTAACTAACCTATTCTCAATCAAAAACATTGGGCAAGTAATGAGTCTGAAGAATGAGATCGATGACATGAAAATGAATGATGATGACATCATAAGAATCTCTCGGTTAAGAGATCAACTAGAAGCTATTGAATAAATCATTTCAGAAAAGGAATTGGTAAATATAGTACTCAATGGCCTTCCCAAGACATGGGATGCATTTGCCACAAGCATGAACACAAGAAAGGAGTATCCCACATTTGAAGAACTTTGGACTTGTTGTGCACAAGAAGAATCAATGATTAGCACAAAAGAGAAATTCCAAAAGAAATATGATGATCAAGTCCTCACATAAAAATTCAAGAATTTCGGGAATAAGAGGAAGTTTGGCTTAAGGAAGAAACCAAATCAAGAAAAGGATATGTCAAAATCCAATTTTTCAACTGTCGAAAATATGGTCACTACAGGAACCACTATCCTAAGTTAAAGAAAAGGAAGGAAATAGATGAAGCAACATTTTCCGAACAAAGGGAACCCTCAAACAAAGCCAATCAAGATAAAACAAACTTCTTCTTCTAGTCAAGGTAACAACATTCTTCTATAACATAGTTCTTATACATACCATGTTTACATAGTTCATGTACATATCATGCATATCTATTTATTAGAAGAAAAGATGGTCAGTGAAACAATACCTATGGAAGAATAACAATATAAGGATTTATATTACAATGACTACAAGAAGATGAAGTACATTGACAAATTCCGGAGGAATCTATTATATAAGTAACAACTTCCAGATAGGTCAAAATCAGAATCAAACTTGAAGAGACTGAGGAGTCAAATAAGAAAGAAGTCAGTAATCAAGAGGAAATTAGAATAAGACTTGTGACACTTTGCAGAAGGAAATAAGGATGTAGATGGAAGCATGGACTCTCTTAGATGGAGGGAGTTGATTACAAAATTCCAAATGAAGAGCATGCATTTATGCATGAAGCCATGATTAGGAGGGAGCTAATCATAAATGATATGATCCATTGAAGAATTCGTGAAGATTATGAAGTATCTGTCCATGTTCCCCATTGAAAGTAGCATCCATGATAAGCAACACGTGTTTAGTTCAACTCTAGAAGAAGTCTTCTTTGAAAACAAGTTTTAAGTATCCTTGGTTGTCCATCTACATCTATGTTTCTATGATGAAAGGAAGAAGTTGGAATCTTTAGGAAGGAAGGGAATGGAATCTATAGAAGACTCCATGGACCCCAAAGTTAAAGAGGAACATGAGGAAGAACATGAATTTTCCATGAAAGAAAGGAAATCCAGAACAACTAGTTATTATACCGAGAATCATAAGACTACCAGCTTGGTTTGAACCCACTAGAAGCAATCAAGCAGAAGAAATGGAAGTTGTGATGAAGAACAATGTATGTAAGAAAATGAGAAAAATATTTATGAATTAAAGCATTGTGATATTTAGAACTAGAGGTTCTTCGAGAAGGAGGGAGAAGACTACGAAGACAACTTGTTCCAGTAAACCAGATATACCTCTTGTAGTATCCATGGATTGAAATTTACATGTAAAAGACCGTTCTTCCCAATAAAGAAAATTGAGAAAGAAGCTTATACCAGAAAGAGATCCATGTATGCAAATGGAAGAAGACCTTATATGGATTCAAGCAACTTGATGCAGAGTATATCATATACAATAGAAGCATGGAGAAAACTTCCTATGACAGAGAAAGTGTATTAGAATGGTTACTCAGAAGTTAAGGATGATGGATTGTAAATCCATGGATAACTCCCATGATAACAGATCTGAATAAGTTGAAGAGACTCTAATCCAGTAGACTCATCTCTGTATTGACAATTGATTAGATCGTTAATGTATTTGGAGAATACTCAATCGAATATTTGTTTTGTGGGACGTTTAAATTATGGCATACAACTGCATGAATTTATCGATTCAGATTGGGCAGGGAGTGCAGATGACAGAAGAAGTGCCACTTGGATATGTTTTAGTTTGAGCTTTTCCACGATGTCATGGGCTAGTAGGAAACAAAAGTATGTTTCACTCAACACTACAGAAGCAAAGTATATTGCAACTTGTGATGCTTGTATATAAGCAATGTGGCTTCGTAAGTTGGTTTCTAGACATGATGATTAGGTGTTGAATTCGACCATGATATATTGTAATGATCAAATCCATGTGAATATTTTAGAGAAACCGATGTTCCATGACAGGTCGAAGTACATTGAGATCAAATATTATATTCTCCATGATAAAGTCCAGAAGAGAGAAGTGGTTCTCCAATATATCTCCACAGATGAGCAGATAACAGATATTTTGGTAAAGCCTCTGTCTAAGATGAAAAGTTTGCGTAATTAAGAGAAAATTTGGGGATCATGGGGACAAATTCCTTATTGGAAAAAGAATGGTTACTCCCAGGTTGGGAGGGAGCACTAATATGTTATTGATTTATGGACAGTCATTTTCCAGTTCGAAAAATGGCCCAGGATGGGCAGTTCCTTTCTAGTTTGGAAAGTGGTTCGATATTTCTGATGGACATGCATTTTCTAGTTTAGAAAATGGTCCAGATCGGAAAATCATTTTCATAATGAAAATGGTCCGATAGATTGTTGATGTACCATATGCAGTGATTCCCCTTGTGGCAAGTGTGGGAGAATGGTCTAGGAAAATCATTTTTCCTGGCAGTCACTCTGAGTAGTGGTCAAGTAGAATGGTCCGCCTCATCAGACAATCATTCTTTTGAAGTTCACAATTGTGAGCAGTTTCGAAGAATGGTCTATTTGGAGGTTGGTGCAAGACAGTCATTTCTATAGGAAATGGTCCGGACAGTCATTCCCTAGGGCAGACTCATTCTCTCTAGGTTGAACTGTGATTAGTGCTAGAGGAATGGCCCAATTAGGTGAATGGTCTAGGTTCATCAATTAGGGACATACATTCCCTGGGGTAGACTCATTCTCTCTAGGTTGCACTGTGATTATTGCTGGAGGAATGGCCCAATTAGGTGAATGATCTAGGCTCATAAATCATGGACAATTATTCTTCTATGCTTGAGAAGAATAGTCTAGATAGCCCATGGTTGATGTTTTTATTTCTGAGGGAAGATGCTCTTACATATCTAAAAGATGTGAGTGGAAGAATGGCCCAGATGACTCAATTTATATCATGATATTGTTATGCAGGTTGATATCAAATGATATGATTTTTGTAGAGACTATATGTATCTAGACAGTAGTTGAATTCTACTGTGGTGGATGTGATCCACTGGAAGTGATTTTATGTCACTGGTTAGTAGCAGTGTGCTACTGAGAGTGGTTGTGTACCACTGGATAGTAGTTATATACTACTATGAATAGACAGAGTTGTGTTCTATTAGATTTAATTCTTCTGATTTCCATGGATATTATCTAGTTGGATAGTGATGATGATGCTTATGATTTGATCATGATATATCATGTGCGGCTATGATGATGCTACAGGTTGAATGGTTTGTTTGTGCTCAATACCATTTCCTTTAATACTTCTGTATCTAGGAGGGAGTGTTGATATTATGATAGCTGCGGGAGGTATTAACCTCCACGTGTAACCTTTGACAAGATTTGAATATTTCGAAAAGCAAGAGAAAGCCTAAAACGTTGGATAATAACCCTAGGAGACAAGTCGGCTCAAGAGAATATTTAATATTGAGTTATTATCCTTCAGAAAGAGAATTTGGCCCAGTCAAGTGAGATAGATCAGTATAAATAGAGGGCGCTAGAGCTCATTTGTCACACTCACTCTCACAACTGCATAAGACTAGTGGTGCGCAAGTTTGGAGAGGAACTGCGAGTTGCAGCTGCTGCAACTGGAATTTTGGTTTTGGCTTGGACTTTCTCTTGGTTATGGTTTGGAATTTCTTCTTGGTCTTTGGTTATGGCTTGGAATTTCTTCCTGGTCTTTGGTTATTCTTTCTTGGTGCGCTAGCCTTGGATAAAGGTGTGCTACCTTGGTTGGTTATTGGATTGCTTCCGGAATTATTTTTCCTATCAAGGTTAAGGTGCTCGGGGGTGGCCTTTGTGCCTATGGTTGGGTGACAATATTGCTATATTATCTATGGTGAACTGAGCACACCTATTTTTCTAACAACTTTCACTCCCTTGAACACCATATGGAGTAAGTCAGATTCAATTAAAGATCCTATCAGTCCAAGAATGTAGAAAGAAGTTTATGCAACATTGCGTTCTTGTGGAAAAATTGTACCAGAGAAAAAAACAAGTATATATAAAGAATATTAAATGACAATGTGTCGATATCACAATCAACCAAAACCAAAAATCAACATTACCTATATTCTTTCAATTCCATCCACCAAGTGTGCATATAGAATACAAAGATGATTTCCAATGTCAATAATTACATGAAAAGAAAGATCATGAAGCCTTAGAGATAGTAAAAAATCAAAATAACTCAAACCAAGATGATAGCATTTCCTTACAAAACAAAACAAATTAAACCGAGATGATAGTAATGAAGGAACGAAGATATTATTGCCTTTGTAACAACCCTAGTTTTAATCCCCGCAAATTATAATGTAATTGTGCAAATACGATTTAGGCTGGTGAGCCAATATGTTTGGGCCAAAGAGCCAGTATGATTAATATGGTTGAGGGATGAGCTATGCAAATTGTACATCAAAATTATTAATAAAAATAAAATCGTTCGTTGTGATACGAGAGGAATGGTAACAGCGGGGTGCTATGATTCCACAAGAGAGGGGCATAAAAGGGGGTCCAAGGGGTTACCCATTTGTATTAATCCAAGCCATTTCATATCAATGTTTACCTCTATAATATCAAAATAGATATTGAATGATGTAAGAGTGGTAGGTGAAAAAGGTCTTCGCATTGATTTATGACAACATGGGCTAAGGACAACCACTTTTTGTGAAATGTGAGAGTCAAAGCTTGCATGCATGGAAAGGAAAGTCGAGTATCTTTTTGGGACAATTTTTACAAGTTGGTTTTTGGGAAGAAAGAGAAGAGATGGGTGTTGGGAAACAACACCAACCATGCAGTGGTTGAGAACAACAATGAGAGGGCTAATTTGTATGCCTAAATTTAGGTTGTATGTCTATAAGTGATATTCATGTTGAGGAAATCACTCAAGAGCCTATGAATGGTTGTTGTGAGCACTCCAAATTATAGTTAAGAGTTCCTAGAATCCCAAACTATGAGATTTCTTAACCAAACATGTGCAATGGAGCCTAGAGGGAAGTGGGAAGGACCGAGGACTATGTGGCAAAGAATGAGGATCCCATTCCGTGGGTTGTGTGAGTTGAGGGAAAGAGAGAGATGGCAGATTGGAATTGTTATTGGAGTAGAAACCCAAGAATTGAGCTTTTGAGCGTGTGGACAGTGGAAAAGAGAGCCAAACCTCCTTCTGGATTCATAACCTCATCTCGGGGGTGGCTTTCCATTGAAATCAAATTAACATCAATTCTATGGTTGGGAGGAACGTCCTTTGTACATAGCCAGTTGGAATTTATAAACAAATAAGTGTTTCGTTCTCTATTTCTATTGTGATAATTATGTTCTGTAATTATTTTATATGAATGTTTTTTTGTTTGTTGAATGCCCACATTCATGGGGTTTTATATATGTTTTTAGATGCTTTAGAAAATTGTGGGCCTATTTCCCCCGTGTTAAATTTTATTTTGTTAGGGAATTTAAATCCATTTTTAGCAGGTAGGTATTTTAAAAATTGATATCAGAGCTCTGGTTACAACACCAGACCTGCTTGGGTCTGCTACAGAATGGAAGATTTTTTAGTTTGTGTAGAATTGGGTGAAAAATCATTTTTCCTAGCATATGAAATTGGGGTCAAGGCCTTAAATTTCAACTTTTTGTATGATGGTTGTTGTTGTGAGGGGGGGGTGGGATTTCACCTAGGTGGCAAATTCTATGAGTTCGCGATAGTTGTGAGCTAAAAAATGTGGGAAAATGACTAAGTGTGGAATATTCGGTAAGAGGAATAATTGTATCATCGATACAGTGTATGTAGGTGAAGAAAGATCTTCACCGGAGAAACATCAACAAGAACTACATATTTTTATTGTCAATTAAGAAAGATCTTTACCAACAAAGTGTCAGCGAGAAAAAAAAAGATTTTTATCGCAGATGAAAAAATATCTTCACTAGCAAAACATCAGTGAGAAAGAAAGATTTTTATCATCAATGAAGAAATATCTTCGCCAACTAAATGTATGAAAGAAATAAATATTTTTATAACCGATGAAGAAAGATCTTCACTGGAAAAAAGTCGGTGAGAAAGAGATATTTTTACCGTCGATAAAGAAATATATTTGCGAGCGAAACGTTGGCAAGAAATAAATATTTTTATCGCCAATGAAGAATGATCTTTGCCAATGAAACATTGGCAAGAAAGAAATATTTTTATCACCGAAGAAGAAGGATTTTCCCTGGCGAAACATCGATGAGAAAGGTGCGAGAAAGAAATATTTTTATCACTGATGAAATGTTAAGAACCAAATATCAAAATAACATAAAAAGAACCTCAGAATAAGTACTCAATGCCTTGAAAAAGATGGAATTTTAGATAATAAGCCTCTTCGAGGGGGAAACCTCCTTAAACACCACATAAATTTCCAAATACAAGATGATTCCAAATGAAAAGGTCTCCTTGGTATATATAGGAGACTAGGAGGTACAATTACAACTAATGGACCCAAGCCGACATAAATAAAATAACATTACTAATGTAATATGCCCCAATTAAGGGGTAATGTGCCACTATTTATGGCTTAACATGCCCCTCCCCTTCAGACAAGTGTTGTTCGCAATGACTGAGTAATTCTAGATGCTTCTATATAAAAGACTCATCTTCCCAAGTGGAATATTCAACATGTAGTTTCCTCCACTTAATGCGATACTATGAAATGGATCTATTCCTCAGCTGGCCAATTATTGTGTCAGTGATAGCTTCAGGCTCCAATATGATTTTTCCTTCCTCGTCAAGTTCTGGAAATATAGTTTGAACTGAGATATTGTCACCTATAACCTTCTTTAAGCATGAAACATGGAAAACTGGGTGTACTCATGAAGATGCAGGTAA
>SNQJ01S0003725.1:196983-219870 GCA_010110895.2 Picea sitchensis | reverse complement strand
CGATTATTTCATTTACCTTGCCGCCTCGGATTACACCATTGGTATGGTTCTCGTCCAAGAGGATGATGCTAATGATGAACATGTTATCTATTACTTGAGTTGAATTCTAACGCCTACCGAAATCAAGTATTTACATGTCGAAAAACTGGCCTTGGCAGCCGTCCAAGCTATCCAACGCTTCCGGCACTATATCCTCTCGTGCAAGACTACAGTGATTTCTAACTGCAACCCTATGCAACACATTCTCACACGTCAATTGCTAGGGGGAAAATACTCTAAATGGATTTTGATACTCCAGGAGTTTCACTTGGAATTAGAATGCGCCAAGTCCAAGAAATCCTTAGTGTTTGTTGAGTTGATATGTGACTTTCCCTATTCTGAAACGGAAAATGTAGCAGCTGATTCATTACCTGATGAATCTCTTTTCCTCATCAGCTCTAATGATGTTTGGTATGGCAATATCATCATATATCTCCAAACCTAGACTTTCTGGCCAACTTTGTCTAGTACTGACCGACGTCGAATACTCTACCAAGCCCGTCAATATATTATCCTCGGGGATACTCTTTATCGTCGGGGGATTTACTCCATTTTTCGACGATGCCTAACGTTCGACGAAGCCGAGAAAGCTATGAATGACTACCATTTTGGAGCCTGTGGTGGTCATATGTCTGGGTATGCTACTGCCCAGAAGATCTTACGAGCAGGGTATTTTTGGCCTTCTTTATTTAACGACTGCATAATCGTCATTCAAAAATGCCATGCTTGCCAGACCTATAATCATAAGATACGGTCACATCCCGCTCCTCTTCACCCTGTGGTCTTCGTTGGTCCCTTTGCGAAATGGGGCATCGATTTCATGACATGTCACCCCCACTCGATCGGGGGGGCATGGATACATTATTGTAGCCATACATTACATTACGAAATGGGTCGAGGCGATACCGACATTTGACGACACTAGAAAGACCGCAACATTATTCATTTTTAATCACATCATAGCTCGTTTTGGTGTTCCCCAGGCTATCGTCACTGATCACAGTAGCCACTTTCGAAACTTCATGATGTTCGAACTTACTGAAAAGTTGGGTCTTCGCCATGAAAACTCAACGCCCTATTACCCACAAGCCAACGACCAAGTCGAAGCAATTAACAAAGTTCTCATAACTATGCTCCGACGAATGGTAGGGATTCACAAAAAAAGTTGGCACACCATGTTGTTTTCGGCATTGTGGTCTTACCGGACGTCCGTCAAGGCCTCTACTGGGTTTACACCTTTCCAGTTAGTCTATGGTTTGGAAGCCATTCTCCCGATTGAATGTGAGATACCCTCTTTAAAACTAGTTGTTGAACTCCTACCAAACACTTATGCTGAGGAATAACGTCTATTGTATCTTATGCGATTAGACGAAACTCGACGCGATGCTACCCTAGTCATAGAAGCTCAGAAAAAAGGTGTCAAGGCCCAATACGACAAACATGTCAAGCCTCGCGTTTTCTCCGAAGGAGATCTCGTTCTCCTCTATGAACAAGGTCAAGATATGCTAGGAGCTGGAAAATTCGAAGCCATGTGGCGAGGTACTTATATCGTTAGACGAGTGTTGGAAAAAAGGGGCTTATGAGTTAGTAGATTACGATGGTATCCCTTTGAGTGAACCTAGAAATGGGTTGTACTTGAATAAGTACTATGCATAAGATCACCTGTGCACGAGTACCTGTATTTTTATTGTATCATACTTCTTGTGTGTTACTGTAGCTTGCTTTTGTCATTATTTGGTCACTTCCCTTATGTGACGTTGTGTTTGATTTCCAAATGTAGGAGTCTTCGCTACCCTACATTGGCTTCACTGATGGCGCTAGCTGTAGTACTCAGAACCTTGCTTCTACTGCATGGGCAATTTACGCCCCTACAAACGAACTTGTCTCCTTACGGGGTGTGTGTCTCGGTCGTGCGACCAACAATATTGCAGAGTATAGCGTTGTTATCGAATTGTTGATTGATGCTATCTCACTTGGAATCTGTCATTTGGTTGTGCGAATCGATTCGCAGCTCGTAGTACTACAGTTAAGTAATCTCTATACTATTCGAAGTCCTACTTTGTTACGGGTGTATTTGCGAATTCGCCTCTTGGAACGTTATTATGATTATATTGAATATCAACATATTCCTAGACGTCTAAATACATTAACTGATGCATTGGCTAACTATGTATTAGACAGACATTTGGGTCATTTATAAATCAATCGCATCAATTTTCACACAACACAAGATAAACCGGTAGAAGCCGTATGTATATATAACGATCAAAAGAGTTTTTACAAAAAAAATTTGTCCAAGGAAAAAAATTTCAAAATTCGAAGCTCATGGCTTCTACAAAGTGACGTCGTGGATGACGTTCACGGTAACAAACGACTACCTGGGCAACCCTACGAAGCAATCAGCCAATGGACTCTGACACTCCTACTGTATGACGCTGATAATGTCGTTGAACCTCTCCAAGGGGCATGTCTAGAATATATGTTGTCAAACCCTCTAGGTTTTGTCCCACCGCTTCATAATCTTCGGCATCCCATCGTGGCACTGGCGCCACCTCTCCTCGTCGCTGAATAGGAGAAGTACCAGGAGGTCGGTAAGGTCCCACGTCTGTGTCATCAAAAAAGAATTTTGTATTTAGACCTTGGACGAACATATAAAAACATTTGCATATGATAAAATTCACAAAAACATTTAAAAAGAAAAAATGTGTACTTCTTACCAAGTTCCCCCCACTGAGCACCCTCGGGCAGGACCAAGTCTGGATCTCCTCGGAAATCTAACCTGGCATAAGCATAATCATCGACCATCAGCATCTGTGGTCGCAACCAGTCAAAGAAGGTATGATTATATTTGATAATTGGTCCAGCCACATGCCGGGCCATGAGCTCACACCACCTCAGGATTCTTGGATCTGTTGGAGCTGGTAGATCCCACTCAACCTGCAGCCTCAGCAAGGGAACCCTCTCGAGAAAAAAGGACACCAACAAAGATTCGTACCCGAATTGCTTCAGGTCTCCTCGCCTACATTTGGTCAACTGCCTCTTCTTGCTACGAAGCACTACATCTGCCCAATTAAAAACCCTAGGCTAAGTACACTCTATGGCATACTGAAAGTAGCTCTGGAGAGCCATGTGAGGAGCAGTGCTCCCAGCCATACGAGAAATGGTGAACAAAATAGTGTAGAGGGTCAAATCCTGAACTCCCCAAATGGCTACTTTCCCTTTGCTCCTCTCTGCCTCTGGAACACAGTGCAAGCAATAGTACTCACTCATAGGCAGCCCACCACCTCTGCTACCAGTCAGGATCGCGTGGTACCCACGTCGTGACAGTCCTGTCAAGAAGTAAATGTCCTCAATATCTAAGGACAATGTGTGGACCCCTACATGGAATACTTTCTAGTCGGGATCCCACATATGCACAAGGTACTCCAATAACCTAACTTGGGCCCTCATGCCCGGGATATGAAAGAATTTCAGAAGACCACAGTTTCGTAAAGCAACAATGGTGGACGGATGATTTTCGGCAATGGAATCATCTTCTTCGTGCTCCCTTTCACGTCGTTCCAGAACCATGGTGATGGCCAAATACCTACATAAGAAGCATAAGAAGAAAGTTAATAACTCTATTCAACACTTGGTATCTTTTCATTGGGTCACCTGCGAGAATGAGGCATTCTCGCAGGTCCTGTGTGGCTGGCCTACGAGCATGGTTGAGCGCAACTTTAACCCCCAAAACAAACTCAAAACTGTGTTTTTTTCCAATGAAAATGAAAAATTAAACCATGAAAAGGTAGAGGACAAAGAGCTTACCTCACTACCGCAGACGGTTCGTCGAATGGATGCTCGTAACTCCCGCAATCAAGCACCGAAATTCAAGGGCAAAAGAGGGGTTTTGGACTCAAATATTGGTAAAGTTAAAATGGTTATGGTAAAAAGAACCTTTACCCCTTTATATTTACTTTTACCATTTGTTTGTATTTTATAATTGTTTATTTATTAAAACCTAATGCCTAATGCCCTTTTGAGTACGACTTTTGCAGACGCAACGACTTCGATGTTCATGCACAGGGATGCAGATATTTCTTCTTCTTCTTCGCATGTTTTGATTGTTTTTTATGGTTTTTGTAGAAAACCTCAAGCTTGGTCTTTGTCCGTTCTCATGCTCGAAAATACATGAGAACGCAATCGAGCACACTTTTATCCCTTTTTCGGGCTCAACAAGGTTATACGAAAAAGGAACCCCCTTGGAGTCCTCTTTAATCTCTTTTCAGACTCTCTAAACATGAAAAGATTGCCGAGCGACCTTGTTATTTTCACGCTCGTTAAAGTATTTGAAGAAAGCGTCTGTTGGGTGATAATTTATCTCTTTTTCGGTTTCATCAGACTATTTTACGAAAAAGGAACTGAGAGAGTTCTCTTTTAAGTGTTTTTCTAGACTCTATAATCATGAAAAACCTTTAAGTTTTCTATCTTTGGACTCGTTAAACAAACATTGATAGACCTATAATGGGATCGAACCACTCCTTCCTAGGGTTTGTTAAACATACTCCGAAGGACTTATCCGAAGGACAAGCTTATATCAACAAGCATATGTTATCCTCCTCAAAATTGCGTAAAAATAAAGAGGTACTCGCCAGAAATGGTGGGGGGAAATTTGGGAAAGATATGTGTTCTCATATTCATATTAATTCGCAGTAAGTGTCGCTCTTGAACATGACACCCCCTATTCATTATTTGAAGCCGGTTTGGGAAATCCATTTGTCTCTCATTCGATTTGCTACAAGGTCATACCCTGAGTCGTCTTTGAGTCAATGCTGCCAAATCATTGGTCGTGTCATTCATATGTTCAAGAGAAGTTCACCTGAAACCTCTATTGAGTCAACCATCTGCAGTTGTCCATTCTCTCCGTGTCGACCTTCCCTGTGTCCAGTTTAACTTATATTATACTCTGTTTCACCTTCAAAATCTGTTACTCATTTCATGTCATTGATAGGGGATACATCAAGTCCCTCCTGTGACGAGTTTTGTTTCGTCGACTTCAGCTCATTATCCGGAAACAAGACTTAGAAATTCGTTGGTACCTTGGAACTTGCATGCCTCAATGGCAAGTTTCCTCGCTTTCGACAGTGGGTTTACATCATTGACCCCTGATCGAAAGATTCCGTCGGATGTTCAACCTCAACTCATTCATTCACATTCGGTGGATTGTACTAGTGTACCTTGGGAGTCATTGACATTAATGGTGATTTCCCTCGCACTTGTTAACGGTTTCATTAATGATCGGTAATCAAGTGGTTTCTACCATGTTCGACTTCAACACATGTAATCATATGGTTAGATTCGTACGTTTAGGCGACAGGATTGAAGACTCTAGATATCATCTCTTTTTCCAGGTTGCGATGGAATATGTATAATCTGCGACACATAGATCCACTTTGTATGTCTCGTGGCTATGTCGTCTCAATTGGAATTTTCTTGCATAGATCCACAGTGTATTCCTGGTGGCTATGCTATAATTTGGTGACATGGATCCATAGTGTATGATTGGTGGCCATGACCTATGCTTATAATTTCATCCGTCTGTGATCTGAGTATGGGAATGCCTACCTCAGAACTAGTATGATTTTCTGCAGATGCTTGGTTGTTCGCAGGTTTTCGATTAGGTGCACTCTTGGTTTCTGACACACACACGTAGTTTACAAAGTATTTCATCTGTCACTGATTCCGGCCTCATACTTTGGGGGGCATTCTGTTACCCATGATTTTGGTCATCTTGATGGTGTATTGATGATGGTGTACTCAGGATCCTAATAAGAACTTTCCCCTGAGAAAAGTGACTTTCATCTCTTCCCAGAAAACATATTTTTGAAGAGAGTTCTCAGGTTGCTTATATCCTAGGGTGCGAGAATGACCCATTCTCACAAGCTGCCTTCATCTAGGGTGCGAACTTCTCGCACTGTGCTACATAGCTAGGGTGCGAACTTGTTTTCAATCTTGGAAAAAGATGAAGTCTCGATGGTTCTAGAAGGGAATCTTCTAGAGAATGGGTTGGTATTCGAATGGTTATCTTTTTACTGGTTTCCATGATATTGTGGGATCATTCTTATCCAAGTAACCATCTCATCCTCTCCTATATATTGATGGGATTCTCATGGAAAAGGTTAAGCAAGATTAACTAGAGAATTGGTGAAGGAATTGTGTGAAGAACCTAGCTTGAACAAGAGCTTGGAGACTCTAGCAAGTCTATCAAGAGGAATTGGATCTTCTTCATACAAGGATCGAGCAAGTGTGTGTGTGTTGGAACCAAGAGTCACCGAAAGGAAGCTTGCGACATCAAGGCGATCAGGTTGTATCTTCTACTTTCGATTAATATGATACAGCGCCATGTCCTTTTCCCATAAAGTCATTCTTACTTTATTGTGTAATTCCTTGATCATACACATAAGCTGACGATTGAACATATTTTGCTATCTTCACTTTGTTGGTTTGTGTTGTCTTGGTCTTGACCTCACAAGAGCACTAGAGCGAAGCGGGAGCAACAGAGACCCTAGGAAGCGATACAAAGGTATGTCACTTGTTCTTCCCTACTAGCTAATTCAATGGTCATAACTTAGGGAAAGAGTCATGTCCTGTCCCATTTTGTTCTAGATCCAAGTGGATCTAGGGAGATCTGTTAGTTTCCGCACCTACCGATTAGTCCGATAACAGAAGGATACCATATCAAGAGACAAAACTCGGACATGGCCTTCAGGAGATCTTTTTTGGATGGAAGATAATCACTCGGGAAGGAACACATGTCAAGGGTCGTGATAGGAGTAAGGAGATCAGGCTCTAATAACCCTACCGAAGATATCACCATGTCCACTACCAGATCCAAATCATCAGAAGTTGAAGGCACGGGAGATGATAGAAAATCGACATCATGAGGGAAGATAGACTGTATATATGCCCGAATTTCTTCATGAGGGGGAAGAAAAGAGGATCAATGATAGTTAGCATCCCAAGGTAGCTTGTCAATACGAAACATTTCAATGATAGATTCATCCGAGGGAAAAATTGGGGAAATGTAGTCAATCACAGACGACAAGGAACTCAACCGTGATTGCATCAAGGAAATGTCAGGTGCCAATACATGTTGGTCATCCGATGAGGGAGAAGTGGATTGGATAGAAATGTATGATGTTTCGGCTGGACTAAGTGGCACAGTGTCACCTAGTGCATCGAATTCCAACGGAAAAGATACAATCCAAGGGTCAGATGATTCCAAAGATTGATAAGCTGCGGTTAAAATCATATCGACGGTGGAAATATGATGTCTAGTTGGTGGAAGTGGTGTAGGGAAGGTACCCATGAGGCTATAATCTTTTAGTAAGCCAACACCAATGCTTTCATACGTGATCTTATGGTCTCCCAAGAAAGAAATATTGTTGGTAGCGGGAGCGAGAGCATCGGTCGTGAATAAATCCAACTGATCAACAGTGACAATTTTGCCCTGATGAGGAAATTGGACACATTGAAAAACTGACAAGGCAACGGCAGTCATAGMATAAAACCAACTTCTTCCAAGTAACAAGTTGTAATCGAGGGGAGCATCGACCACCTCGACATCAACAGTAACAGTTTTTCCACCCAATTGGATGGGCAGGGACTATAAAAGCCCATGGGGATGAAAACCTCGCCCATCGAAGGCGCGTAACATCGTTGGGGATTTGTTGAGTGCTGGTGATTTTAAACCTTTCCAACAGGCTAAAGACATGACACAAGTTGAGGCTCCCTCATCCAAAATAGTTCGGTGGATTTGTTGATTGTGAACAACAACATCAACTTGGAAAGCAAGTTGGTGGGAGAGTCGAGACGCATAATTGTCCAGGTTAAACATGATATGGTTGGACGACTCAGGATCAACAACACCAAGAGCGACCAAGAGCATTCTACGTTGAATGGGGCAGTGATGTAGAACTTCTAACACAAACATAGCACACGGTGCTTGAGCCAAATCTTCAACAATGTTGTAGTTATGGGTGACACGTGAACTAGGAATAAAGGTAGCTTTGCGGATAGTGCTCTTAGGAGGGCATAAGATAGAGTTGAACATAGGTTTCTCAATCTGAAGTGGTCCAAACGGAGGATTAACCGATGGAAGACTAACGGGGGACGATGATGGATTTAGTAAAGTACCGGTACTGTTAATTTCGTTTCCTTTGTCAGGGTTACCTGGCGTTTCGTATGTCTTAGAGTGAGTGGTCAAATTAATCCCATTAAACATACAAATATGTGCACTCGACGAGGCCTCATCATTAGGATGGCTTGAACTGCCCCCGGGAGAGGGGGTTTCAGCAACCATGGATTGTTGTTGTGGAAAAGGCTGAGTAAGCACAGCGGGTTGTGACTTTCCTTGGAAACTTTTGGCCACTTCATTACGAATTGGACAGTCTCGAGTGTAGTGATCATCACCACAAATGATACACAGGAATTTCAGTTTCCGTTGTGGTTGTTTTTCGGTAGCAGGTGTTTGAGCTTGATTTTTTGGTTGTTCATTATTATTTTTTGATTTATTATTTGTCTTCTTCTTACCTCTGGATTTTTGTGAAGGGGAAGATTGAACTGCATTCACCTCAGAGATCTGAGTTTGGGGGGAGGTAGAGGAGAGTGTGGTCGACTAGGAAAAAGATTGAGTTTTGACGGAACTGATAACACCATCCGCATGAGATGAGGATGACGGCTTAGATGGATCGGTATTAGCTCGAGCAGCATTTGGAAGCAAATCATACAAAGTACTAGATTGGGAATAAACCAAATCTAAATACTGAGCCCGAGCGATGGCTTGTTCCTCAGTGACCGCACCACCCATAGCGACATCGCGAGTGATCGGGGTAACAGTGATTTAGTAAACCATTCTGCCAATAGTATGTCAGGAATGACTGCCTTGATCATCCTTCATCGTCTCCTCCACTCATGAATATGGTCAGAGATATGCATGGAGTTAGTTTGACGAAGGGAGGTCAAGAGTTTAGTACCCATCTCGTAGCGAATAGGAAGTTGAAAGTGTGTGAGGAAAGACATGGCAAGGGAATTGAAATCATGAAAAGAAGCACGTGGTAGTTCAATATACCACTTTGTTGTCGAGCCTGTAAGTGTTCGTTGGAAAAGACGCAAACGTACAGAATCATCCATGAGGGAGTTTGATGAACACCACAAATGGAAAGTTGTCACATGGTTGTTTGGATCTTCGCCAGATTTTCCGTCAAATTTCATAATATCAAAAGGAAGTTTAGCTGGAATGACTGGCCAAACCGGTGAATGAAAAATAGGATCATTAGTTAACCGAGACAAGTCTGGGAGATCCAGAGTCGCAAGGAAAGGTAGTTGTCGGTTAACTTGCGGATGATACTGGTGCGGCATAGGAACACAAGTAGGACCATAAACTGGGTTAGGTGGATAGTTGTAACTATTAGGTCCTCCTATATACGGTTGTTGCTAGCCAGGATAAGCAGGATTTGATGGTGGATGAAAAACATTTGCATAACCCGGTGGGTTTTGAGCATTATAGGTTGGGTGATTTATTTTCCCATGAGGAGGATAAACATTTTTCCCTTGAGAATGGTAATGAGTAGATCCCAAAAGCAGATACACATTAGACCCATGAGGAGGATAAGACTATGGTCCCAGAGAACTCCAGGTGGTGTTTGGGATACCGCCCGGATAAGGTTGTCCGTAAGATGTTCCGGAAGGAACAGGATTTGAGACTCCTCCTAGTGGATTATGAGATGAGTGCCCTCCAACGTGGGGTTGAACAAAAGTGCCTCCTGAAGATACTCCCCAAGATTGTGAATATTTTCCAACAAACGAAGGTTTCCCCCTGCCAGTGGTGGGTTTACGACCGGGGTATGAATGGCAAACGGAGGTTGTCCTCCAGGAGGAGCATGAAAAGGGGGTTGTCCCCCAGGAGGGGTAGGCCTGCCATGGAAAGGTAGTCCTCCAGGAGGGAAAGGTTCGTTAGATGGTGGTTTCCCTCCAGCCGGTTGTGTTGGGCTAGCAGGGGTCTGCATTCTCAGTTGAAGAGATGTCCCAACAGGATCGTGTGGAACATGTGGAGCTGTAGAGTAAAAGCTTGTAGAAACGGGGGTAGAGATTGAAGTGCCTTGGAGATGAGTGGAGGTGATGAGTCCAGCATTAGGATGGACTTGTGATGGTGTAATAGTAGGGTTGATAACCTGATCGATTGGGTGATTCATGGTTTGACCGGATGGTCCTGTTTCACTAAGAGGGTCATGAGGATGAAAGGGTTGTCGAAAGGATTCAAAATGTTCATAGAGATCGCGTCTCGATGAAGTCCTCCATACAGAACGAGCAGGTGTGGGATTGGTATCTACTGTGGTGCTAGGACGAACATGAGTCCTATACTCATCACCAAAGATTGGTTATGTGGATCCCATATATGTTTCGGTAAAAATCCTCTCCGGTAATCGTGGGACCTCTTCGTCTATGACGTTTCCAAGGGAGTCTAGACAAACCAAAAGTGGTTTGAGAGGGGTTATCGAAACAGATGTAGTGGGATTGTCAACCATAACCAAAGCACCTTCTGAGTTATCTAACGGAGGAGCAATAACACTTCCAGCATCGGATTGATTTTCTACCTCTCTACGGTAGTTGTCTTCTGGAGGGTTAGGAGGTAAGGGTTGATAGCCTTCCGGAGGAAGCCCTTGCGTCCTACGTGATCGGCGAAGACCTTTATCGTCTATAGACTCAATTGTGGAGAATAACATAACACACTGAAAATCTAGGGCCAACTAACAAAAAGAAACAGCATACGCTAATAAAATCTAGGAATCAACCAAGCAGACAAAACTTCTCTCGATGATCGTACTAGTTGGTGATGAAATCCAACGTCGCGGGATCAAGTCAAGAAGGGGCTAGGATATGGTGGAACAGTTACAATGGCAACCTACTTAACGGACTTTCACCTTAGTGCAAGCTCCCACGCAGTAATTGTGGATTTACCCTCCAAGGAGCCCGAGTGAGTTTGACCAATGTCTGTTTCAGGTACAACGAGACTTCCCTTCACCATCACCTTGTGTAAGTACCTAAAGATTATGGCAACTAAAGACACCAATTCGCAGTGAGTCCCTGGGCGGGTGCAGTTGACAGTCTGATCCGAATCGTATGGGCATGATAACAAGTCCGAAATCAACCCGAGAGGCTCCCACACATAATCGTGGGTATACCTTCAAGTGAACCCCAATATACGATCCGACCACTACAAACAGGTGAACCACGGAGGGATAATATATGTAATTCGCCCGAATGAGACTTCGTGCGTAACCCCTGTGTGAGAGGGGGATCCCAGAAAACCAATACGACAATTGGATTTGACTCTCCCTAGCTCAGGATACTAATGTTTGTTTTGAAAACTTTGGAGAGTTGTACTCACAGCCTAATCCAAAGTGCTAACCCTAGTCTACTATTGGTGGAAGATCCTAAAGACAAAGAATGTCCTAGATAATTTTTAATTAGCGTTCATTTTAAAGTTGTTCTTTACTCAAAGGGTGTATGAAAGTGAAACTGATGAAATGATGACTCAAATTCCCAAAAAATGCACGAAAGATGATAAGCAATCGTTTCTTTTCAATGAACGCCTATTTAAGGGAAAGAGAAAGAGTCATTTTCACTATCAAACACTAATATGGAATGTCCTCAATCAATTGGTTCTCAATCGAATCCAATGCAATGATAAAACATTTCAGAAACGCCTTCTAATATGCAAACCAATCACTAAGATGTATTTTTGTCGTTTGTATGCGAATGATGATTAATTCAATGCAAAAAACTTCTCCTACCAACTACCCTTTCAGATCAAGGAGATTCGGACAAGCATAAGCAAATTTTGCACAAACAACACACCCTCTTGCTATGATTGAAACAAGAAGCAAAAGAAAACAAAAGATAACAAAGAAAATCAAACAATTCACACAAAAGAGATATGTTTAAGAACACTGACCTCAAAAAAAAAACAAATGAGATGATTCACAGATTTTTTATGCCCTTCACTAGAGTTCCTGCCCAGTCAGATAAGAGAGAAGAAAGCAGTGGATTGATTCCAAGTTCTCAACAGCAGAAAAACTCAAGATAAGGAAGAAGGCCACCAAATCTGAACAGCAAAGTGCTTATTTCTCAGAAGGAAGGATGTCAAAGGTCAATAGAAAGAAGCATTGGATCACAAAGAATCTCAGCAAGTGAAAAACAGAGATTGGATCTCAGAAAATGCAATTCTGGAAAGGATTTTTTACAAAGAGAGGTTGGTGCTCTGGTGTAAGGGGCACCAGAGCATTATAACGCTTTGTCTAAGTTCTTCAGGGAGCGTTGGCGCCCTGCTAACAAGGTAGGGGAGCGCTGGTGTCCTAAAACCTAGAAAAAGGCGAAAAAAACCCTAAAACTCAGTTGAATTTTCGCATTCAGAGTATGTGTGATGGAAATAGGATTCAATCAATATATGAAATCAAACATACGGGGTGAACAAGGTCTAAGAAGAGCAAAGGGAAAGACAAGGTCTATGAGGAAACCAAAACTGAAAAGTTTCGATTTGATCCCCAGTGGAGTCGCCAATTTCTATTGAAGGAAAATCTCCCTGCAGACAGATAGATCTCCTCTTGAGAGCTAGACTCTTAACTCTTAAGACAGAAGATGTTTATCATGGACACTGACTTCCTTTTAGATCTAGATAAACTAATGTGTGAGGAGGAAGGAGAAAAGAAGTACCTTTTACTGGTGTTTGTCCCTGCATGGTCCGAGTTGAGCTCCAATCTTGAACTCCTCGATAAGCCATGTAGACAAACAAAGATACAATCACTTCCTACTCTTCTGAGATTAGTTCGAAATAGACCTATCTATTAGAGACAAATGCATGTGAGATCAAACACAGATTTGAAAGAAAGAGGCCAAGCATATTATATTAAAGAACAACAATGAAAAATACTTACAGCCATAGATGTGAGTGTAGCATCTTTGCCAAGTATTCCTCGTCTGAACCCTTGCTCAAATAGTCCACACACTGAATGATAATGTTCCAAAAGACACCTTCTTCATGATATCATAGGTTGGATGCTTCACAATACCTTTTCCATCCCTTTCACGATGAGAAGGCCTATTTAAATAGGCTTGGATAGGCCCAACTACTTGAGATATCTTTGGGGTAAGTTGAGGATTTTCCTCCTCCARTTATGGATCTGCCCTAAGATCATGGCTTGACCAAGGATTCGAATCCAACTGCCTTCAGATATTGAGGGGATCGTTCCCTCATACTTCTCAACAAACCAATTTTTACCTAGAATAGGTAGCGCTCTCCCAAAAGGRGCATCAGAGCGTTATAGCGCTCCCCAAGAGAAGGAAAGCAAGTGTTGGTGTTATAACGCTCCCCCAAAAGGGTGGACAGAGTGTTATAACGCTCCCTAACAGTGTATGGGGGAGCGCTCCTCTCCGAAACTCACTTTTTAGTGTTGCTCTCAATGGCAAGAGACTTGTATTTCTAGTAGATTGATTCCTCCTCTTCATAACTAATCTTTGAGGTGTCCTAAGTGTCCCTATCATGTTATTGGAGGCATGACATAGGCAAGAAGGTGGTATGATGTCAGCAACACTTGTACACTTGCAGTCAAGATGCGACACTTGAAACGACGACACTTGCGACACTTGCGAAGTGAGTAATTTTGAGGTGTAACAGTGAGATACGTCTGAAGAACACTCTCGGCCTCAGTGATATGAAAAAACAGAAGGTAATTAGAGCTCCCATCATCATAATAGAGTCGCATCAAACCCATCCTAGAAGTGGAAGCAAATCTCTACATTTACTTCATCTTTATGATGTTGGTACACATCTTGTTGACCTCCAGTGCCAAAGGAAATCCCACTCCACAACAATGTTGAGTATGGGTATTAATCATCCCCTATATATATTTCTCTCAAAGTAAGCAATCTTGTAGAAGAAGGAAGAAGCCAGAGTTTGTATCAAGAAACATCGAGCTATTCAATCCTCAGAACCAAGTGCTCTCCTTTGGTCCAAGTGTGCCCACAACTTTCAGGGTTAGATACATCCAGTCATCAAGTGAGCCAACATGAATAGAAGCAGCGCCATAACTAGAGGTTGACACACCTAATCAGGCCTCCCTCTATCGAGGTCGCATCAAGAAGTTGTTTGTGCTACAGAATATTTCCAAACTCAAACACCTCCAACAACAAGAGAATTGGTGGAAGCCCTGGAAGAAGAAGTATGGCGCAATCGACAATGCACTTCAAACAACAAAGTCGACTCATAAATGTTAGCTTGGATTCCTAAAACTGGTTCTACCAGAGAAAGGGACACCAAGTATTATTGTATAGTGGATTTGTATTGGCATTTAAAGACTCTGTTGGGAAGGGCCCTCATTAATAAATAGACAATCTTCAACGAACTCTTCCTGAAAATAGAGTACCTTCAACTACAAGTCAAAGCTCTAGATAAAAAGATCAATATCATGGTCGCAAGCTCTAGAATTTGTTTCAAAACCTCAATGGTGATGCCCATCAAGTTCCCGAGGAAAATGATCCTCCTCCTGCTATTATCATTCCTTAATGACTTTTCTTCTCAACAATTTTATGTTCTATTTGTGTAATCACCATAAAGGTCTATGTTCTATGTATACTTTTTTGTAGCCTATCAAAGTCAAATAAAACCAAAAAACATTATGCATATCATAGAAATCCCAAACAAGGTGATAGCATTTCTTTTTTGATAATATCTGAGCTAAATACCTCAAAAATTCAACAGCATAGCTGCCAATTAGCAGATAGGTAATCAATCATTTGTAACTATGCTCTTGTATTAGTGTATCTGAGTTTAATAAATGTATATGAGTTTAATAAATAATAAATAGAAAAAGAAGTCATAATAATAAATAATGTATGTATGCTAGTTAGTACGTATACAGTCCATCATTAATGTATATGAGTCTAATAGCTTAAAAAAATAGAAGAAGTCATAAGCATTTACAAGTAATAATAAATAGCATAGCTTTGAAATTGGAAAAATGAATACTAAAAATTGAATAGAAAGAAAGGGAAGAGCATTAATTTTTTTTAAATGTTGAAGTATATTGGATAAATCATTGTATGGAAAACATATTCGAAGACAGTTTAATTAAGTTAATTAAATGAAGTATAAAGTAGAGTTAAGACAAATTATTAGATAGGTGGGAGAAGAGAGTTCCCCTCAATCCAAAGGATGAAAAGAAAAAGGTAGGATGTCACATCGATCATTTCTCTAACATGTTTGCCTAGATGAAAAGAGACATAATAGTCAAACACATATGATAACTTCTTATCATTCTTCTTACATGATCTTTTTCCATTGAAGTAAAGGAAGTTCCCAATTATCTTACCTTGTACTTCAAGCACTTCATTTGAATTAAAAAAAAAAAAAAAAGACTCGAAATGTTATTTACGTGTATTTTATAAATGTTATTTACGTGTATTTTATAAGAACCTTGGGTCTATAAACTCATACACATGCTACATCTTATATTCCTTTATCTTGTAAAATTTTAACGATGCTAAATGGACTCGACCTCCAAGTTATTACTCTTTTATGTAAAATAATTCAATCATGTATCATGTATGTGAAACACTTTATGCAATTGGCAAAGCACAAAGGGCAAGATTTACCTAAATATCTGAACAAGAAAAGTTAATATAATACACGTAAATCTTGCTCCAAATATGACCCCAACACTTTGCCAATTTTTAGAAGGAACATTTCATTTCTCTAATACCATCTTATTATCACATAAAATTCCAAAAACAATAAAACTCATTTTATGTATATGCAACGTTTCCATCTATCAATCTTTTAAATATACCTTTCATTCATTAAAAAGATATGTTAATTATTCTATTTTTAAATAAACAAGTGTTGTATGGCAGTGTAGTTCCTCTCAAGTTGGAATGTGAATAAATGCATTGCTATGGTGGGATCGAGGGAGAAATATAAGCCCAAAACAACAGAGACACGTTGGAAGCAACTTGAAGTACAGGTGGTATCCATGCAGAGGATGACTCGTGCCAGTGTGTCACACACCAGCCATAAAACATTGGGCTGGTAGATAACCCCCAAAGAACCTCCCGAATTAGTTAATAATAATATTATATTAATATGTGGTTAATATGCAAACGAGGATGTCAACCCTACTGCATTTTTTATAGATGTTATACTCTTGTTTAAGTTTTTTCCTCGGGCGTGTATAGTTCAAATATGAGACTTAGAAAATTTCTATCTCAATCACTTCAAATAAAGGTTCCTAGAAAAAAGGACCAGAAATCACACACATTAAACATTCAAATATAATAAACACAATTTATTGACATCCAGCATAGTTGAAGAAAAATAATTTAGCATTTCGAAAGCAACAAACAAGGCACTGTCGAAATTGTTCCCGAATTAGTTTTCTTTGAAATTTATAAAAAAATAATAATATTTGTTACATATTTTTGGAATCTGTTACATATTTCTAGAAATTTAAATGTGTTTGTCATATAGACTGGGATTGGGACTCTTGCGGACCATAAAAGAAATAAGTACAAGATATAGGATTGTAGAAAGAAGAAGTGTGCGACGGCAGAGAGGAAAACCTGAAAAGAAGAAATTGGAAGTTATGAGTCTTTGGTTAGAGATTTATATTTAAAGAGGTAGAATAAATGGATTGATAAAGAAAGCAAGATGTGATCAGTATAGACTTACTATGAAGCTAATGCCTTTTTGTTGCTCTCATCGACAGCCATTGAAATCATGCCAACCGGTTGTTGCCCTTCGTCGATGAGCTTGGTCATTCTCCTTTGGAGCCATTCTTCAATGTAGCTTCTCACAAGGGCCACGTTGATTTCATCGCGGATTTCTATGTTGAAAAGCTMGTTTTCTAATTTCCTTAGATCCATAGAAATACTATGCATAGCCTGTTCAATTTCTTCATTATGTGTCGAATAGTCCACTGGCCAGTTCTCGATGTCATCTTCACCATATTCAAGGTTGTTGTAAAACTTTTATAAAGACAACCCCTTTAAAATATCAAGTTGTTCATCAAAGGCTTGCTTGGTTAAGGACAAGGATTTGAGGATTAAGTTTGGGTCTTGAACCTCGTTGGTACTTCCGGCTAAGTCTATTTGGGTCAGGTTTTTGAATAATTCTTCTTTCTCTGATATGGCATGTTCACATGATTCGACAATGAGCTGCAGGTTCTTAACTTTCTCTTTCCACCATGCTTTTAATTGTTTGATCATGTTTGGGGAGTCTTGTCTTCTTTTCAGATCTGAGATGTTGATGACATGGCTGACAAAAGGGGTCACTGTTTGTAGATAGAAACGTTCTTCATTTTTTAAATTCGTCTATAAATGTTCGTGCAAATCATTTGCCCTCGTTCGAAAGGAAGCTATATTTTGTGATGTTTCCCGGGCTTCAGTAATTCGCTGCATTATTTTCTTGATACTCTTCTCTACATAGCCTCTACAGGATGTGAGGAGGCTAGAAGATCCTTTTAACTTGGTTGCAGGGGTGGCAGGCATGGTTTTTGCTAAAGGATTGGCAAACACTAGGGTAGGAATCAAAGCCTCCTCCAATTCCTTGATTCGGTCATTCAGTTTGGCATTCTCTGCTTCAATTCCTCCAATGGAAACATCAAGAGCATCTGCGGTTGCGCAGTGAAATCGAGAGATTTGGGACGGATGCATTTTTCTAAGGTTAATCTCTAAACGATATTTCCCTTTCTTATTTTTTACATCTCTCTTTTCAATAATTAAATTTTTAGATTGGCTGTCAAAAACAACGCTCTGGAATATGAAGGATTCATCTTTGTCAAAAATGTCAGTCTCAGTTATTTCCATTGTCGAACTATGGTGCATCGCGTCCATGGGTGGATCAACTTTGCGAAACACGTCATCCACAGAAGTTTCAAGTTGCATGCCCTCACTTTCAGTTTTGGGCTCTTACGCCTGCCCTGCAATGTTTTTTCTCTTCTTCGTCATGGGAAGCTTGTGAGAACTATCAATTTTTCCGCAAGGAGGGTTCTTATCTCCTCCTCTGTTTGAATATTTATGGATTTTTTTCTTACTGGGGTGGGTCGTTGAAGCGATGCTACGTGATGTCGTGCTCTAGGGAGTGTTGGTCGGGGACTGGACACTCTTCTCACCAGATCCTTTTCCATGTTGTCTGTACAATTCAGTTGTGCTTTGCAATGTATCTACATTGCCATCGTCAGGAGCAGGAGTGTTGTCGCCACTGTCTCTGTCTTTGGTCGGGCGTCTATGGATAAAAGAGCTGCTAAATCCAACTGATAGTAAATGTTTTCGAAAAATCCCATTAGGGTTGAACCCTTTTATCCTTTTAGCATATTTTAGGTTGAAGTTCTTGAAATGGCATGTGAATTCATCAATCTTGTTGATGTTTCTGAACACGAAGTCCCCAACTTTCCAGGGCAGAGGAATGAACTTTTTTTTTCTCTTGCCATGGAAAAAATGCAACCAGTAGTTGTATTGCCTTGCTATTTTTGTAACAAACATCTTGTCTGTGATGTGACATGGAAGGAAAGTAGGATTTTCCTTGGAGCCAAAGATCATTATTACACTGTAATTTTCCTTTTGTTCAAGTGTCCCCTTCCTGTCCAAAAACTTGGTTGCATGGCCAGACATCCGGGGATCATCCTTTCCTAACAATAAATCTTTGAAAACTAAGACAAATTCATTAAACCTCATAAAAACAATGGGAGGCCTTGTGCCTCAACAAGGCCTAGTACTAGAATGTTACTGGGTCGAATTCATAGTTTATTTTCTTGGACAGAGACAGTTTTGGAAACGGACAACAATGTGTTCTTGCGATAATAAAGTAGGATGACATATAAAATTTATTCTCTTAATCTCAATGGAAATTAGCTTCCCCCAATCAAAAATGAATTGTTCCTTGACTGTGAAGTACAAAATATAAAGAACTATGCGGGGAATTCTTGTCGTGGATTCTTGTCTCGTTATTCTTGTAAAGAGCCAAGCAATTTCCCGGAATGGATTTCTAAAGGAACTGACTTGCAAATTTGTAATATCTTTGGGAACTGTTGTCGGGTCTTCGAAGAACTTGGGTAAGAGGTCCAACCAGTTATCATGTTTTTCTAGGAACTTCTTGCAGTCTTGTCCTCTGAAGGTCAATGTTGGCTCCGACAATCTTAACATCTTGCGGAAGTCCTAAGGTGACAAAGAAACAGGAGAATGGGCGTGCAGTGGAATAATTCTTTGGCTTGAAATATATCTTTCGGTGCACCAAGAGGCTACCTCCTTACATTAAAAAATCTCAGGGACGCAGCCTCCACGAGCGATTCCAGAGGTCCAAATCCCTTCATTTTGGGCGGAACATGATGAATAGTAAGAGTATGCCCTAGACCACTGGAATTTTTGGTCCTCACGTCTGAAGATATTCACTATATCTCCACAGAATTGTTGTCGAGTTGCTGCCATAAGTTTACGAGAACGTTCGGTTTCTCCACACGATGTTTGAAATGAAGAGTTGGAAGGGGTAATATAACCCTCTGCAAATCTTGGTCCAATGCATGTGAATGGGAGATATGCTCGAGCCTTTCTCTCATTAATGACAATCTCAACGGTTGTTACATGATGCGTTGTTAGCATTAAAGACAAGTAATTGCATACCTAAAAGTGCGAAGATGGCGGGTACGACAAAGAGCAATTAAGGATTGGAGATTTCGTGAACGCGCCAATGCGACAACCCGTGTTTGAGATGAATAATCGGAACGGGTAATATAACTCTCCGCAGATCTTGGTTTTATGCGTATTAATGGGAGATCTCCTTGAGCATTTCGCTCACTAATGACAATGTTGACAGTAACTGCATGAAGAGTTATTGGCATGAAAGGTTACTAATTGCATATTTAGAAAGAAGTATGAAGGTCACGGGGACGGAAAAGAGAAATTAAGGAGTGTCTCATTATCGAAAGCGGTCAGGCGGGCTTCAAAATAGGGTTACAAGGTACAACCACTAGAGGTGAGGGCCTAAGGGTCAAATTGTATGTCTCGAAACTTTTTTAGTGCAAAACGCATAACACGGAAGAGGGCATGATGGGACAGTCCAGAGGTAAATTTGTATATCACAGAACTTTAGGTATTGTTTGCAGGCCATGGAACAATGGAAGTGAAATCGTGTGCCTGCCTGTCCGGGAACCCGCAATTGAAAAAGTTGCTTAAGTATGGAATAGGGAAACGGTTGGTCGGACTCATTTTCGCTAATATATTGAAATTTGTAATATATATCCCATTACCTGGCAAGATCCTTTCTGCATGTTTCTGGGCAAGTTTTGTAGCGATAGTCAATGTGATTGTCTCGTCGAGCATTTTACTTTTCAATGATGGTTTGCATGGTTGTTTCATGATGAACTGTTAGCATTAAACCTTGGTCGTTTCATACTTTGAAAGAAGTGTGAAGGTGGCGGGTATAGTAAACAGTGACTAAGAATTGGAGATTTCGTGAACCCGCCAACCCGAGGATCCGCGAAACAGATTCCATGAAATGGAAAAGTATGGAAAGCGGTCGGACAGGCTTCAAACTAGGGTGACAATGGTTCCCCAAGAGACGTGAGTTCCCGACGGTCAAATTGTATGTCTCTGAACTTTTGAGTGCAAAATGTGTACCACGGAAGAGGGGATGATGTGGGAGTCCGGCAGTCAATTTGTATATGGCAGAAGTGTGGGAGATCTCCTCGAGCCTTTTTCTCATTAATGACATGTTTAAGGTTCCTGCATGACAAAGTGTTAGCATTAAAGCTTACTAATTGCATATCTAAAATGAAGTACGAAGGTGGCGGGGACATGGAACAACAATTAAGGAATGGCTAATTATTGAAAGCGGTTGGTTGGGTTTCAAAATATAGCTGCAAGATACAACCAGCAGAGGTGAGGGCCCGAGGGTCAAATTGTATCTCTTAGAAGTGTTGACCGTAGAACGCGTAACATAGAAGAGGGCATGATGGTGCATTCCTGCGGACAAATTGTATATCGCGGAACTCCGGGTACTGTTTGCTAGTCACGGAACATTGGAAACACAATCCTGAGCCTGCCAGTCCGGGAACCCACAATCGAAAAAGTGTCTAAGTATGGAACAGGGAAACGGTAGGACGGATTCGATACACAGTGGTTGTATCATGTGAAACCATGGAAATGTACCACATCATGATCATACAACCAACTTGCGGCTAAGTATTGAAAGGAACGACGGACGGTCGGGCTCATGATGGGGAATTCCAGTGGACAAATTGTATATCGCAGAAATCTGGGTAATGTTTGCAAGTCACAAAAGATTCGAAACATAATTTTGAGCCCGTCATCTCGAGAACCCGCAATCGAAAAAGTGTCTAAGTATGGAATAGGAAAATTGTTGTCCGAACTTGTTTCAAAATAGGGTGACAAGGTTTCCCCAGAAGATGTGAGGCCCCGACGGTCAAATTGTATCGCTCGGAACATTTGAATGCATAATGTGTAACATGGAAGCGGGGACGATGTGGGAGTCCAATAGTCAATTTGTATATCGTGGAGGTCTGGGGGTTGTTTCTAGGTCACAGAACAATGGAAGTTAATCTAGAGGCCGGAATAATTAATGTGCATTAGGAAGGGCGCGATTGTGATTGTGATGGAAGGGAGCCATAAATGGTTTGAAACTTTTTATGAACGCGAGTAAAGTGAAGCTTGCGAGTTGGAGGAGCCCGGGGTGGAATTGTAGATCACTGAATTTTTTGGGTGCAAGTTGTATATCACGGAACAAGTGGAAAATTTTTGCTAAGTATAGAAAGGAACGGCGATCATTCTGAGTACTGTAAATGGCGGTTTAATGTGTGTTAATGGTGCCAATTGTTTTGTACCAGTGTGTTCAGTTGTCACTAGTAAAACCATAATTAATGTGCATTGAGAAGGGCACGAAGGTAGTGGGGATGGAAGGCAACGATAGATTCTTTGAAACATTTGTGAACCCTGGTAGAGTGAAGCTTGTGAGTTCAAGGAGTCTAGGGTGGAATTGTAGATAACGAAAGTTTTGAGTGCAAGATGTATATCACAGAACAAGCAACAACAGAGTTCGAAAGCACCATCCCCGGCAACTACGGCCATAAAATTGGCTAAGTATGGAAAGGAACAGTGGTCGATCAGACTCGTCATGTCAGGATATATATGCAGATGAATATATGTAAGTTCGCCAACCTAGGAACCCACGATCATAGAAAGACGACTAAGTATATAACCAAAAAGGGATAATAGACGGGAAGAAGAAAAGGGAAAAATGGATAAGTATCTCACAGAACAACATCTACTGTTCATTTATTAATGCCAATATTTTCGAACCCCTGATGATTTCTGACTAGTAAAAGCATAAATTGCAGATCATGAAAGTGTTTGGGAGCAATATGTATATGATGGAACAAGGGCATAAGTGTTCGATACTGCAAACCCAGGGCCCGGTGGTCAGATAATTGGCTAAGTATTGAAAGGGATCGCAGTCGTTTGGGCTCATGGCATGAAGATATAGATGAAGATGGGCATCTTCCAATCCACAAACCCAGGAAGCTGTGATCATAGAAATGCGACTAAATATAGAACCACAAAGGAATAATAGAGGGGAAGAAGACAAGGAAAATTTAAAGAGAATTTGTTTATATTTATTCCAATAGTATTCATATTAATATATATTAATCGATTGTTTGTGGTCCAAATGTAAAGCATCTTCAAATTTGCAGGGTGTTTTTCGGTTCGCAAATTTCATTGAACCCATAAGCAATAGAAAGAATATAT
>SNQJ01S0003725.1:186035-196932 GCA_010110895.2 Picea sitchensis | reverse complement strand
ACACACACACATATGACGTAACATTTTTTATATGCACAGATATTATCAAATAGAAAAAGTTGTAATATATGCAGAATATTGAACAGGAACATGACGTCAACACCTGAGTTGCCTTGTTGAAATAGAGTCATTATTTCATTCTATTTATGGGTCCTCCCATTTCTTTATTAAGTATAGGGTGGGCACCACATAAGTATGGCCTATCACAAATTATTCTTCCATGTAAAATGTAAGGAGCGGATAGAGTAGCTTTTATTTGAATCGAAGTGTTGGGCAACAGAAAGAAAAGCTTGTCGTGCATGTTTAACCACACACACAAAAAAAATACAAAAAATAAATAAAAAACAATACCAGACATTGGAAAACACCATACAAAAACCTAAAATATTCTATATTCAGATAAATTGGGTTACAAAATACAGCTGAGATTATTTCCCAAAATAGTTGTCTTGAAATAGTTTAGCAGATATTCTTTGAAATTTAAATGTGTTTTCCATAATTACTGCGATTGGGGTTGTCGCGGACAGAAAAGGTAAATATGTACAATAATCAAGCATGTAGACAGTATTTTATAGATTTCAACTTGATCATCAAATGCTTGCCTGGTAAAAAACAACAAGTTTAATATAAATTCCGGGTCTTGGACTTCATTAGTGTTGCCAACTAGATCTATCTCAACTTCTTGAATAACTTGTCTCTTCTATATATGACTTGCCTGCATTATTTGTTTATTCAACATTCCATACTTTTCTAAGTGTTAATTTCCCTCTTTCGTCGAAATCTTGGGGTTTAACATGCCTTCTTTGTAATGTTCCTGGTCATCGACATCTGAGACAAATTAGAGATGTGATTCATGCCCAATTCAAAGATGAGGGAGTGGTTTTATGTGACGTCGGCTTTGGGGGAAAAAATCATGTTAACCAACAAATGATGAGACAAAAAAAATTCAAGTATGTTGTGATTGTTATTCTCCCTATATTCGATCATTTGTTTGGTTGAAAGGCTTGCCTGAATATTTGTATGTTGAATTTCTTTGTTTTATTGGTGTAAATTGGAAGGGATGTCCAAGTCACCTGCAAAATGCTCCTCTTTTGAAGTATATAGCTTCTTCCAGCAACACAAATCTGGAAAGTGTATCAAATGTTACAAATCACATCAAAACATATGTTTCGTCATAGGGATGGCAGACATCGTGGCTCACAAAATGGTCTGGAATATTCGGAAGTGATGCCAAGTATTACTCCATTCAGAAGGAAATTATAAATTTGGATCCCCACGAAGGTGAGAAAATGTATGTGTGTTTGAATCAACATTCTAAAATTACAGAACCTTTTATGACAATGTTGTAATAGACTTGACACACAGTCAGCGTCTATGTCAAAGATTGTTCAGCGACCTCTGGATGTAGTAACAGACTCGATATACAATCAACTTTCAATCACTATTGATACTAATGTCAATTGTAAAAAGTCGTGACCCCAGGCTCCATGTAGTTTCAGCTTCAAGTATCCACATTGGTGGTGACTCCAGGCTCCATATAGCTTCAGCTTTGGACATCGATATTAGCGGTGGCAATGGGAACTATGCCATTGACTGCAGTACAGTAATGCGGTGAACAAGCATGCCTGTCATTGTCAAAGCACTTAGACTACATGATTGTCAGACCTGCAAAGAGCATCGACTTTAGTGTTGCTTTGTCATGACAATTACAATGTTGTTGTGAGTCCATAAATCTTTGGAGGTTGGGTGTTCTGTGCGATGATGACCTTGACATTGGGTACATGTCAGACATATAGTATATGATATTGCAGTGTTAATGTGATTTATATAGTGGACAATGGCTCGATTGCATTGGCACAAGCAATATTAATTGTGTGATTAATTAACATCCTTGAAGGACGTGAATCCCAAACAACGCCTTAAACTTTTTGAACAATCATGTGTTAAAAAAATACATTGTTTTATATTTTAAGAAATAAGAAATTGTATTTTCTGTCTAACATTAGGTTGCACACATAAACCTTTTTAAGTTAACCGAAATTAATATATAGTCAACTCAAATTCCCGGAAGCGTTCAAATTCCCTAGAGCTAGTTTATTTCCATCATGTTGGTTGGGATAGATAGATCCACCACCCGGACAAAGAAAGAAGGTAGCAATAAAAACACCTTTGCAAATGCAAGCTGGTGATGGTAGCACTCTATGACCAGGAAGGCACTCTGTCCTTATTGATCTATGATCTTGATAAACAACTCGAGAGGTTCTTGCGGCCAGGCCATGGCGATTTATTTGATCCAGACAAGGAAATACTACAAGCATCGAGTAATTCCTTTTTTGTTTTTTCAAATATCGGATCCACTGCAACAAAAGAAATGCATTATCCTTATTGGAAGCAAGGGAAACAGCAGGAGATTGATATTCGGTGGAAACAGCTCTGGAATATCCTACTACATCAAGGTCTCTTCTAAAGNTAGATAGATCCACCACCCGGACAAAGAAAGAAGGTAGCAATAAAAACACCTTTGCAAATGCAAGCTGGTGATGGTAGCACTCTATGACCAGGAAGGCACTCTGTCCTTATTGATCTATGATCTTGATAAACAACTCGAGAGGTGCTTGCGGCCAGGCCATGGCGATTTATTTGATCCAGACAAGGAAATACTACAAGCATCGAGTAATTCCTTTTTTGTTTTTTCAAATATCGGATCCACTGCAACAAAAGAAATGCATTATCCTTATTGGAAGCAAGGGAAATAGCAGGAGATTGATATTCGGTGGAAACAGCTCTGGAATATCCTACTACATCAAGGTCTCTTCTAAAGAATGAAACAAAATGATTACATGAAGGTGGTAGTAAAAGGTGATTTTTCAGAAACCAAATCATTACCTGAACACGTCAAACCTCTTCCAGAAGATGGTAGTATAAAGTAATATTCAAAAAGTGTTGCAAAGTGCATAATCTAGAATTCCTTGCCATTAACTTTTCCCAAGTACATGTCGATGTAGGCATCATAAACTTTTGAGAGCCTTTTTCCCTGGTTATATACCCACCCTCAACTACGAGGAGAATATTCTTGCAAAGAGCGGCAAGCTCTTCGACCCACATGCAATCATATGCATAGGAATAGTGAAAAAAATGTGCAATACCGATAGAAAGTTGAATGTATGTGGAGTATGTTACTACATCCAGAGGACGGTGAACAAACTTTGATAAAGAATCTGACTTTATGTCAAGTCTGTTACCACACCCAGAAGTCGCTCAACAAACTTTGAAATAGAAACTTTTGTAATTTTACGATGTTGATTCAACCACCCATAATGTTTCTCACATTCGTGACGATCCAAATTTATAATTTCCTTCTGAGTGTATTCGCAAATGGCATAATATTTAGCGTTATTTCTGAATATTCCAGACCATTTTGCAAGCCACTATATGTGCGACTCCTATGACGAAAGATAAATTCTTGTGTGGTCTTCAGGATTTGATACATTTTCCAAATTTGTGTTGTTGGAAGAAGCAATATACTTCAACAAACCAACATTTTGCAGGTGACCTGAAATTCCCTTCCAATTTCCAGTAACAAAACAAAGAAGTTCAACATACAAATCTTCAGGTAGGCCTTTCAACCAACCAAAGCATCGAATACAGGGAGAATACCAATCATAAGATACTTGAATATTTTTTGTGACTGAGTTTCTGTTGGCTAACAGAGTTTTTTTCACTCAAAGCTGACGTCACATAAAACCATTCCCTCGTCTTTCAATTGGGCCTGAATGGCATCTCTAAGTTGTCTCACATGTGGATGACCAGAAACATTACAACGAAGGCACCTTAAATCCCAAGTATTCGATGATAGAGAGAAATGGGAATAAGTATTTAAAATGAATGTTGGAGGATGATAGTATAATATTCCGTAAATCTTGGTTTAATTCATTTTAATGGCAGATATCCTTGATCTTTTCTCTTATTAATGCCAATATTTTCAAATATGTGTGTTGAATAGTCGCTAATAACATGAGTTAACATTTCCATATGCAAGCAGATTCTCAAATATGAAACCCTGTAATATATGCACAGTATTAAAGAGGGACATGATGAAAAGACCTTTGTGGATGACACATTTGTGGATAACAGCGGGTTAGTACAATATTGCATTGTTACTATGATGATGCCTTTAAAAAACTAAAATAACCAACAATTTTTTCCAATTCAAGATGGATGCAAAAAAAATCATCAGATCCCATAATATTTTCTCGTTAATGCGTTTTAATGGGAGATGTCCTTGAGATTTCCGCTTATTAAAGCCAATATTTTCGAACTTGTATGGTGAGTTTTCACTAGTAAAAGCATAATTAATGTGCATTGGGAAGGGCAGAAGGTGGCAGGGATGGAGGGGAGCGAAAAATGCTTTTAAAATTTTTTGAACCCGAGAGTCTGTGAACCCGTGAAACCTTGAAGACTCGACTAAGTATGGAAAGGCAGTTCGGACAGATGAAACCATCGTAGGTAGAATCAGGCTTGTGAGTTCGAGGAGTGTAGGGTCGAATTGTAGATCATTGAAGTTTTTGGTGCAAGATGTATACCTCGAACACAGGGCACCAAAGTTCGATAACGCCTATCCGCAAACCCGCGTTCATGAAATTAACTAATTATGCAAACAAACGACGGTTGGTCGGACTTGTGATGTGAAGATATAGATGGAGATGACGATTTGTCAGTTGGCCACCCCAGGAACCCACAAGCACAGAAACACGACCAAGTATAGAACCAATTTTTTTGAATATCTGTGTTGAATAGTCACTAATAACGTGAGTTAGCATTTCCATATGCAAGCATATTCCCAAATATGACAACCTGTAATATATGCACAATATTAAAGAGGGACATGACGTCAAGACCTTTGTGGATGGCACGTTTGTGGATGACATTGGGGTAGTACAATATTGCACTATTACTATGATGATGCATTAAAAAAATAAAAATAACCAACAATTTTTGCCAATTCAAGATGGACGCAAAAAAATCATCAGATCCCATAATATTCGTTCATTAATGCACTTTAATGGGAGATGTCCTTGAGATTTCCGCTTATTAATGCCTATCTTTTTTAACCTGTCTGGTGAGTTTTCACTAGTAAAAGCATAATTAATGTGCATTGGGAAGGGTGGAAGGTGGCGGGGATGGAGGGGAACGAAAAATGCTTCTAAACTTTTGTGAACCCAGGAGTCCGTGAACCCGTGAAACTTTGAAGACTCAACTAAGTATGAAAAGTCGGTTCGGTCAAACGAAATCATCATAGGTAGAATCAGGCTTGCGAGTTTGAGGAGTCTGGGGTTGAATTGTATATCACCGAAGTTTTGGGTGCAATATGTATACCCCGAACACGAGGCACCAGAGTTCGATATTGCCTATCCGCGAACCCGCGTTCATAAAATTGGCTAAGTATGAAAACGAACGGTGGTCGGTCGGACTCGTGATGTGAAGATATAGATGGAGATGAGTATTTGTCAGTTCGCCACCTCGAGAATCCGCGAGCACAAAAACGTGACTAAGTATAGAACGAGAAACACATAATAGAGGGGAAGAACAAAAGGGAAAAACGACTAAGTTTAGAAGAGGAAAAAGAAAGGGAGACAAGAACTTTATCCCTCACACAACAACACTTAGTCTCATAATTATGAAGCCATAGAAACGCATTTACTATGGGAAAAACATTCTCAAATATGAAATATAGTTGGAGCTCGACAAACTCTGGTTCAAGTCAAAAGAGATGTTGTTTATATCCACTGCAAAAAAATTCATATTATTTTATCTTAATAGTATTTTTTTGTGGCCCAACTGTAAAACCATGTTCCAATTTGTGTTTCTCAAGTGGAGATGTGTTTGTGAAGAAACCAATGAACAAGTACGAAGAGGCTCAAATGCAGTTGCAGGACCTCAACTCTGCAAAGTTGAATCAAACAACAACAAGCAGCATCCAACGAACCAACGAGCAAGCATCAACTAGTCAACCAGGAATGTCGGTGAAGAACAATATTGTCCAAATTTACTGCAAACAAGATTGTATAAAAAAATCGGAGTAATATATTGTAACATGCATGTTAAGCAAACATTTCAGGTTGTGAGGCCTGGCAGGTAAACATGTAAGATTGTGAGGACCGTACAAAGGCCTCCCACTGTGTAAACATTTAAGGAAGTTGCAGTTTGCACGGTTGGCATTCTGCATCCACAATTGGAACACCTCCATAACACCCAGTGACATATAAAAAAGGAAATAGAATTTTCTCTTTGCATACAAACATGTTCTGGAAGAGGATCTTGACTCAGGCATCGCCAGCATTTAAATTTTTCACTTGCAAACTAGAAATAACAAACAGAAAAGGATGAATACAAACATAAACCTAGCAACGAAACCCATCGGTCAATGGGGAACGATAGAAGCACAGTTCTAATCGCGGTTGCAGAATCCCAAGCGTGAGAATTGCAACAACAACAATAGGCAAACAAGAGAAACAACGACAGGCAAACAAGAAACCAGTCAACAAGCAACGAGAAAGCATCAACCGGTGAACCAGTAACGCCGCTAAAGAACAATATTGTCCATATTCACTACAGACAACATTGCAGAAGAAAAATAAATAAATAAATAAAATCGGACGAAAATGTATTGTAACGAGCCTATTAAGCAATGCAGGAATGCAACCGCAACACCAAGACCCACCGGTGAATGGAGACGAATAGAAGCGCAGCCCCTGGCCTGCAAACTACAACAACAGGTCCAACTGCAGATGCAGGACCCCAACCTTGCAAAGTTGAAGCAAACAAGAGCAAGCAACAAACAACAAACCAGTGAACAAACACCAAAAGGCCCAACTGCAGCTACAGGACCTCAACTCTGCAAAGTTGAATCAAACAACAATAAGCAGCATCCAGCGAACCAAGGATCAAGCATCAACCAACCAACTAGGAATGTCGATGAAGAACAATATTGGCCAAATTCACTGCACACAAGATTGTATCAAAAAATCGGAGGAAAATGTATTGTAACATAGCTTTTAAGCAAACATTTTACGTTGTGAGTCCTTTCAGGTAAACATTTAAGGGTGTGAGGATCGTCCAAAGGCCTCCCACTGTGTAAACAATTAAGAAAGTTGCAGTTTCCACGGTTGGTATTTTTCAATATTGGGAGCAATAAAAATCCTCTTGTAGCCCATCTTTGTATGTGATTACTACGACCAGAGAATCAGGACTTTAATGTTGTCTTCGTCTCGTTCCTGATCTCCAATGTTCAACACAGAACCCACCTCCATCGCAGCCATAGTGACATATAAGAAAAGGAAATCGTATTTTCTCCTCACATACAAAGATGTTCTGCAAGAGGATTTTGACTCAGGCATCTCCAGTATTGAAATTTCTCACCTGCAAACTGCAAATAGAAAACAACAAACAACGAACAGGAAGCTAAACATGGCACCGAAACCCACCTGTCAATGGGGAACGACATAAGGCCAGTTTTAATCGTGGTTGCAGAATCCCAAGTGTGCAAACTACAACAAGACCAACAGGCAAACAAGAACAATGGCAACAGGCAAACAAGAAACCAGTGAACAAGCAAGCAGCAAGCATCAACCAATGAACCGGTAATGTCGTTGAAGAACAATATTGCCCATATTCACTGTAGAGAACATTGCATAAAAAAAAATTGGAAGAAAATGTATTGTAACAGGCCTGTTAAGTAAACATTTAAGGCTATGAGGCTTGTTAGGTAAACATTTAAGTCTGTCAGGACCGTTGTGTAAACATTTAAGAAAGAATGCAGTGTGGCAGGTTTGTTACGTACGCAAAACAATTATTATATTATTTTATTTTATAATATAAAATAATAATAATAACAATAAAGAAAAAATAACAACAATAGTTCGAACAATAGAGGTTATGCAAAAAAAATATTATTCAAAGGACAAACTAATATGAAGTCAACTAATAAAAAACTGACTCTCTATGCTCAAAACTTTGGATATCTAAACATTTCAAAAAAATAGTAAAAATTCAGAAAGACCGTAGATGATCAAAAAACTTTGGATATGCTAACATATAAAGCATTGGGAATAGCGAAGCTGACAATAAGACCTCCAATCTGTTATCCAATCCAATCATAACATATATGGTATTTTTTATTATATACAAATCAATGTTTTTAGTTAGTTGGTTCCTACAATAGACAATATACAAAATTTTTTAGTCAAAGAACAAACTAATAGGAAATCAACGAATTATCAATCGCTATAGTCCCTCTACAACTTCGACGGGAACTAATAAATTTACCTCCTTTATACTTTAAAACCTAAATCACATTTAACATATAAGTTCATTATAATATACTATTCACTATTGAATATAACTTTATTATAATGTATTATCCACTATTTATCAATGTATCTCTACTTTCCACATCCAACCAATTTATAAGTATAATTCTAAATTTGAATCGATTGTAAAATGTATTGTGATGCATAAAAATGTAAGTGTGATATGGTTAAGCACATAATGTATTATCCAATTATAATGTATTATCCACTATTTATCAATGTATCTCTACTTTCCACATCCAACCAATTTATAAGTATAATTCTAAATTAGAATCGATTGTAAAATGTATTGTGATGCATAAAAATGTAAGTGTGATATGGTTAGGCACATAACTAATCTAGAGCATTGGTTATTATTTAAAATTAATTTTAAATTTAAATTAAAAAATTATTTTTAAATTAAAATTAAAAAATTATTTTTTATAAATCAAATTTTAATTATAATTAAGTAAAAAATATTTAAAATTATTTTTTCATGAATTAATAATTAATTTAAAATTCATTTTTCTTGAATCAAAATGTAATCTTCAATTAAAAAAATAATCTTCAATTAAAAAAAAAATGACTTAAATCAAAATGGTAATCATAATTAAATTAAAAAGTAATCTTCAATTAAAATTCAAATTTTACTTTCATGAATCAAAATGTAATCATACTTAAGTAAAAAATAATCTTAAATTAAAATTCAAAATTCATTTTGCATGAAATCAAGATGTAATTATAATTAAATTAAAATTATCTTAAATTAAAATTTTAAATTCATTTTTTTTTTTAATGAATAAAGATGCAATTTTATTATAATTAAACATTGATTATTATTATTATTAAGTAATAAAAATAAATTTGTTGAAATTTTAAATTTGTAGAAGTAAATATAGTGTATGTAAAAACTTTTTTTAATTGTGTTTTTTCTTAACAGGTCATAAGTTTAAATTCACAAGATATGTATAATTTTTTAGATTTTAGTAATTAAATGGTTGTGTGGAGAATATCCCTTGTTTCACAAATAAGAGGGTCTCATACACCAATTTGATATATAACTTGATGTAACCTTAAAATTAAATTATTATTAATAATAATAATATTAAACACTTAATCAATTTGAAACACTTAATAAAAATAAATTTATTAGAATTTTAAGTTTGTAAAAGTAAATATAGTATACGTAAAAACTCTCATAAAGTGAAGCTAGTCCTCTTTTATGATTAGAAAATATACATGTAGTATTACAAAATAATTTTGTGATATAAAATTTAATAGATTTAAATTATAGAATAATGGTGTATAAGAAGTTATGTGGATTTGAAGTGGTGGTGTTTTTGTGATGTACAATTTAATAGATTTATATTATATAATAATGTTGTATAAGAAGTACAGAAAGCTCACTAGATTAAAATCTCACACTATTCTTTGGCTAAAGGATAAAAAGGAACGGGAACAGGTCGATCTAAACAGAATCGAACTTGAGTTGGAGGATCTTCTAAGACAAAAGCTATAGAATATTAGCAGCGAGGATCTCGACTACAAGATTTACTGTTTAGAGGAAGCTCGGAACAAACATCTTCGGGATGATGAGGAAAGATGGCGCCTGAAAAGTAGAATGCTTTGGTTGGCTGGAGGGGACAAAAATACACACTTCTTTCATCATATAGCCTGCTCGCGCCGATCAAAAAAGCATCTCTGGGACATTGAAGATGAGAATGGAATTCTCCACCATACACAGGCAGACATCAAATCGACGGCTTTCAATCATTATAAAGCTTTTTTCCAGGCAACTTCAGCTCCTTCTTTAGCAGCTCAGTCAGAAACAGTCAGCCTCTTTTCAAAGATGGTTACAACCGAGGAGGCACAAGCTTTAGAATCCCCCTGTACAAAGGAGGAACTTTTAGATGTTATCAAAGGTTTTAAAAAGGAGAAAAGCCCAGGACCCGACGGCTGGTCGGTCGAACTATACCTTCATTTTTTTGATCTAATGGGCTAGGACATCTTGGATGTCGTAGAAGATGCGAGAAGAAGAGGAAAAGTAAATTCTCAGCTAAACAAAACCTTTGTTGTTTTGATTCCTAAATCCAATTTTCCCAGGCAGTTTAAAGATTTCCGTCCTATTTCTCTCTGTAACCTTTGTTACAAAATAATCTCAAAGATCATTGCCAGAAGACTTCGGCCCTTTCTCTCTCGGGCTCTTTCTAAAGAACAACTTGGCTTCCTAAAAGGAAGACAGATTCTCGATGTCGTTGGAGTTACACAAGAATGCATTCACAGCATAAAGACAAAAAAACTGAAAGCCATTCTTCTAAAGTTGGACCTCAAAAAGGCTTTCGATTGCATTAACTGGAACTTTCTGCACCTCATTCTTATACAGAGTGGCTTCAGAATCATTACAATGAATTGGATAATGGGTTGTATCTCCTCGACCACTCTTGCTATTCTGATCAATGGTGAAGCAACAAAGGCTTTTCACTGTGAGAGAGGGCTCCGACAGGGATGCCCACTCTCACCTCTTCTCTTCATCTTGATCCTGGAAGGAC
>SNQJ01S0003725.1:171259-183542 GCA_010110895.2 Picea sitchensis | reverse complement strand
GATCTGGACTTTTCTATCTTCGGTGTTAAAGTTCTCCCTTCAGTGGACGGGTACCAGTGTTCTAGGCTGCTTTCATAATTGGTTCAATAACAACAGAACACATACAATGTTACCTATCCATCTGTGCTGGCAAGTCTGGAAGGCCAGGAATGCAGCAATTTTTAATGATAATACACCATCATTCCAAAACGTGTCAAACCACATTCTGGCGGAGGCAATCAACTCCGGAAAGATAGTAAAGGCCCTACCATCCGTCCGACATTCTTTTATCATCCCAATCGATAGGGCGGTGGCCTGGTTCGACGGTGCCTCTCAACAAGGAGGCGCTCTTTGTGGAGCTGGGGGGGAAATTGCTTTAAACCCCCACACTTGCATCAACAGGACTTTCAATTGCGGACAGGGATCTAACATGAAGGCAGAGCTTTTAGGTGCTTGGGCATCTCTCGTTTTGTCTAGCTGCCACACCGATGTATTGTTACTTCTTGGAGACTCTAAGCTTACTATCGATTGGCTGAATGGACTTGCGGACTTCCAGGTGGCATTCCTTGATTGCTGGAAAGAGAGAACCAAAGATGCTACACAACTGTTCAGAAATCTCTCCTTCAAGCACATTTTCAGAGAGGAAAACAGCGAGGCGGATTCCCTTTCTAAAAGAGCATTGCACCTTCCATCGAGCCAAATCTGTTTTACAATATGGGAGGATGGCAATGAAGGACCAGCCTACAAGATTAAGCTTTGATTAGTCATCTTCATTTCTATTCTGAACATCTTCTGATCTGAAAGTCGATCATAGATGGGATTTCGCTTTGATAGTCGGGACAGTGATGGATTGATTCAAGCATTGAGCAGTTCCTCCTATGTTTGTTGTTGTTCGAGAAGACGGTTTTTGTAAATTTTTATATCCTTATGAATATAAAGAGCATTTTTTCTCGTGGAAAAAAAGAAGTTATGTAAAATATCGTTGTATAAAAAGTTATGTGGATTTGAAGTGGTAGTGTTTAAGCACTATGTGGTAGAGTGTTTAGACATTCTTAGATCCAAAGACATTCCTTGGATTTATTGGTAGAGTGTTTAGACATTCTTAAATCGAAAGACATTTTTTGGATTTAATGGGGTTTAAAATAATAAAATAAATATTTAATAAAAAAATTTGAAAATTATATAAATCTATAATAAAATAAATGTTTTTTTTAAATTATATATATATATATATATATAAAGTAAACTTTGATCATTTTAAAACAAGTGGGTTGTACTCACTTTTCACACATCATCATGGCCTTACAATATTATAATCATTTGCATTTTTTTTTGTTTCCAACAAAAAATTATTCATTATATTATATATAATTGTGTACATATCGTAAGAAACTTAGCCAAATAATAACAACCACAATTGTTTTTGGAGATAGAATAATTTGTATCCAAACTAGCACACAGGTTGAAGAAAGGTTTCCATAATCAAAAAAAAAAATGTCCTCTTGCTTTTCAATGGATTAAATTTCATTTTTATTGGTGTAACATTGATTTTTGAGTTGAATTTTAGGTCGGTAGGTGCGCATAGGGGCCACCGCAGGTGACCTATGTCGAGACCTGGGGAAACCATGGGTTTCCGCAGGCAGATTGTGGTTCACCTGCAGAAACCATGCACTGTGTGTCATACTCCACTTGCGGTAGCTGAAAATCAAAATTTCTTCACATGCATTTAGCCAATAAAAACTTTCCAAAGCAGCAAATGAGGATGCTAATTTCCCTTTATCGTCCCAATGCAGGTTTTTGATCATCAAAATGTTGGAGTGGAGGGAGAGTGAACATGAAGATGATGATTACATTGCTTCGAACAACTCGGGGACTGTAAATCCCCTCCGACAGTGTGGGTTACTGAAATTATTTAATATCTAGGGCATGAGAGCCCAACTGAGGTTACTAGAGTATCTAGTCCACATATGGGATGTGGACCAGCAGGTGTTTCATGTGGGTGCCCACGTACTGTCCTTAGATATTGAGGATATATATTTCTTGATGGGTTATCTCGTTGTGGATCTCATGTGACTTTGACAGGAGGTAGAGGTGGTGGTCTACCAATGAGTGGGTATCTTCATCGATATTGTGATCCCGAGGCAGAGAGACACAAGGGAAAAGTTGCGATCAGGGGTGTCCGAGATTTACCCCTCCGGACTATTATTTTTACCATTGCACGTATGGCGGGGAGTGCATCTCCTCACATGGCCTTCCAAAGCTACTTTCAATATGCAGTGGAGTGCATGGAGCCTCGGGTTTTTAACTAGAGCAACGGAGTTCTTCGTAGCATGAAGACACAGCTGACAAAATGCAAGAAAGGGGACCTGAAACAATTTGGATATGGGTCTATCTTAGTGTATTTCTTCCTGGATAGGGTCCCCCATTTATGTTTACAGGTAGAGTGGGGCATACCGTCTCCACGAGATCCAAGGATGAAGAGGTGGTATGACCTCATGGCCCGACATGTGGTCGGCCCCATCGTGAATTATAATAATGCATTTTTTGACTGGTTGAGGCCTCAACTTCTAATGGTAGACGATTATGCATATGTCAGGTTGGATTTTAGAGGCAACCTCGACTTGGTTCTACCTAAGGAATTTTAGTGGGGAGACCTAGGTAAGAAATACATTTTGTTTTTATGATGTTTTTGTGAATTTTGAAATATAAAATGTTTTTTATGCTTTCAATCCTATGACTAATCAAAACTTTTTGACAATGCAGATGTAGGGCCACACTGGCCTCCGGGTACATCCCCTATTAAGAGATGAGGGGAAGTAGTCATGGTAGCAAGATGGGATGCTAGTGATTATGAGGCGGTCGAGCATAACCTCGAGGGATTGACAACACATATCCCAGACATCTCCATCAATGAGATTCCTAGACATTATCAATGCCATACTATGGGTGTATCTGGTTCACTTAGTCGACTGCTTCGTAGGGTAGCATGAGCAATAGTGTGTTACCGTGAGCAGCATCCTTGATGCTATTTTGTATATGAAGCCAAGTGCTTCTCATTTTAATATTTTTGGCCTTCGGATGAAAACACCTTTTTGTAAAACACTTTTATCGTTATATTTATACATGAGGCTTCTATCGGCTTACTTGCTTTAATGCGAATTGTGGTTGGATTTACATGTGTCTCAAATGTTTGTCTAACACATAATTAGCTAATGCATCTGTTAATGTATTTAGACATCTAGGAATATGTTGATATTCAATGTAATCGAAGCAACATTCCAAGAGGTGAATTTGTAGATATACCCGTAACAAAGTAGGACTTCGGATAGCATAGACATTACTTAATTGTAGTACCACTAACTGTGAATCAAGTCGTACAACAAGGTGACAGATTCCAAGTGAAATAGCATCGGTCAACAATTCGATGACGGCACTATATTCCTCGATATTATTAGTTGCACGACCGAGGCAGATACCGTGTAGACTGATTAACTCGTTCATGGGTGCATAGATTGCCCAAGCAGTGGATGCTAAGTTTTGCGTACTACAATTAGCGCCATCGGCGAAGCCAATGTAGGGTAGCGAAGGCATCGACATCTAGAAACTAATCACAACGCAATATAAACAGCTGGGGGTCGAAACCAAATAATGAAAAAACACACAAAAGTAGCACACAATAGTATGATACAATAAAAATACAATGAAAATATGGCCTAAGCATAGTACCTTTAAGTAAAGCCCATTCCTAGGCTCACTCAAAGGAATTCCATCATAATCCACTAACTCATAAGCTCATTTCTCCAACACTCGTTTGACAATATAAGGACCTCGCCACATAGCCTCAAATTTTCCAGCCCCTAGTAAATCACGATCTTGTTCATAGAGGAGAACTAGATCACCTTCAGAGAAAACATGCGGCTTGACATGCTTGTCATATTGGGCTTTGACATGCTTTTTTTGACTTTCAATAACCAGGTTGGCATCATGACGAGTTTCATATAATTGCATCAGGTACAATAGACATCCCTCTTCGGTAGAGGTGTTGGGAAGAAGTTCAACGGCTAGCTTCAAAGATGGTATCTCACATTCAATCGACAGGACAACTTTGATACCATACACTAATTGGAAAGGTGTAAACCTCGTGGTAGAATTTACAGATTTTGATAGGCCCATAATGCTGAAAACAACATTGTGTGCCAACTTGTGTTGTGAATTCCTATTAACCGTCGAAGCATAGTGATAAGAACTTTGTTTATCGCTTCAACCTGGCCATTGGCATGTGGGTAATAGGGGGTTGAGTTTTCATGTCGAAGACCCAACTTTTCAGTAAGCTCAGACATCATGAAATTTTGAAAATGGCTATCGTGATCAGTAAGGATAGCTTGCGTGATTCCAAATCGAGTGATGATATCATTGAATATGAAAAGTGTTGCAGTTTTTTCGGTGTTATCGAATGTAGGAATCGCCTCAGCCCATTTAGTGAAATAATCCACGGCTACGATGATGTAACCATGCCCCCCAGCCGAGTGAGAGTTACATGTCATGAAATCAATGCCCCATTTGCAAAAGGACCAATGGAGACTACAGGGTGTAACAGATCGGGATGAGATCGTATCTTGTTATTATACATTTGACAAGCATGACACTTCTGGACGACAGTAACACAGTCTTTAAACAAAGAAGGCCAGAAGTACCCGGCTCGTAGGATATTTTGGGCAGTATCATACCCAGACATATTACCACCACATGCTCCAGAGTGGAAGTCATTCAAAGCTTTCTCAGCCTCATCATAGGTGAGGCAACGTCGGAAAATAGAGTCAACACCACGATGATAAAGAGTATCACGGAGAATTATGTATTGACGAGCTTGATACCGTATATGATGACGGTCTGTGCTAGAAAGTTCGGGCCAAAAATTTTGAGTCTGGAGATAGATGATAATATATCTGTACCAAGCATCATCAGAACAAATCATAAAAAGAGATTCATCAGGCAAGGAATCATTTGCCACGTTTTCTATCTCAGTGGAGAGAAGGTCACATATCAATTCGGCGAAAACCAATGATTTCTTAGACTTAGCGCATTCAAACTCTAAGTTGAACTCCTGGAGAATCACAATCCATTTGGAGTACTTGCCCCCTAGCAATTGACGCGCAATGATATGTTGCATAGGGTTGCAATCAGAAATGACAGTGGTCCTACGTAATAGGATATAATGACGAAAACGTTGGACAACTTGAACAGCTACCAAGGCCAGTTTTTCCACATGTAGGTATTTGGCTTCGGTAGTCATGAGACTCCGACTCAAATAATAAATTACATGTTCGTCATGCGAATCATCCTCTTGGACTAAAACCATGGCAATGGTAGAGTCCACAGCAACAAGGTAGAGGAAATAGTCTCGACTATAATCGGGTGGGAAAAGCAGTGGTGTACGGGTTAGGGAAAGTTTCAAAGCTTTGAAGGCTTTGTCGGCAGTTTCGTCCCATATGAACTCGTAACCCTTCTTCAATAGTCGAGTAAACCCTAATGTTAACTCAGCATAATTGGGGATGAATCGACGCAAAAAGTTTGCCTTCCCTTGCAAACTTTAGAGCTGGCGAAGTGTAGAAGGAGGAGGTAGATTAAGGATAGCCTCAACCTTCAAAGGGTCCACCCTAATTCCATGAAGTGACACAATAAAACCCAGAAGTCGGTCAGACTCCACACAAAAAACACATTTGTGTGGGTTTAAACGGATACAATAGTAACGACATCGAATGAAAATGGCTTGGATATGGGTCGAGTGATCTTGGCGGTGCATGGAATGGGACGGTAGATCATCGAGAAACGGTTGTACGATGTGCTTGATATCATGAAAAGCATAATACATAGCGCGTTGAAAATTCGCTCCAACGTTCTTTAAACCGAAAGGTAGTTTCCGATAGACAAAGGTACCCCAAGGACAGATGAAAGCGGTCTTGTGTTGATCTGTGGGAAAAATATTAATCTGATTATAGTTGGAGAAACAATCCATTAAAGAGAATATTTCACTCTCGGCGCAATCCTCAACGATCCGGTCAACGCGGGGGGTTGGATAATTGTCCTTAGGACAAGCTTTATTATTATCCCTATAATCGACACATACACGGATCGTGCCTTGTTTTTTATTGACCAGAACTAGATTGGATACCCAATCGGTTAAAGCCACAGGATAGATAAAGTTGGCTTTAAGAAGCTTTTCGACTTCAAGCTTGATAGCGGCGGATTTACGAGATTGGACTGGGCGAAGTATCTACCGAACAGGTTTAGCGTCCGGGTTGGTATTAATTTCATGCACAACGATATCAAGATCAATACCCAACATAACTTCATAAGTCCAAGCGAAAACGTCACATAATTCTTGAAAAATAGATTTATAAGTGACGACTTCATCATCGGAACATGCGGCTCCGATGTGAACATTTTCGACGACTCCAGGTTTAATGGATATGTCAAGAGGAATGGTGCGTGAAATGTTACTCAGGTTCCCTTCATAAAGCACATCGTGTGTTGACTCGGGGATAGAGGAAATGACAACAACAGTCGACAGAGTTGAAATCCGTTGGTAACTCTCTATGGTATGTTGCTCCAGGAAGAGAATGGAATGATGATGTACATCGTCCCATAAAGTTTCTTCCATGGAAATAAATGTCATGATCATCTCGTCCATAGGAAATATTACGTGAAACGGATCGGGAGATGAATCACCAAGAGAGGGAGGAGAAGGGGTTGTTGATTCAATGGATTGATAAGCGAATTCAACCGGGCTTAAAGGCATTTGTTCGCCATAGTGAAGATAGTGACCGGGGTCAGGTACTATCCACGAGTCATGAGACATGGGGGTTTCGCGGACGGAGGTGGAAATCATGTTGATTGAGGCGACAAAAGGAGGTGGAATATCGGGTGGTGGTATTGGCAAGGTACCCATTAAAGTGGAATCTTTCAGGAGACCCACACTGACATTCTCATACCCAGGAGGTGTCTTTGAGATAAAGGGTACGTTGCTAGTACAAGAATCAAAGTTTAAAAAGGCCAGTTGGTCAACCGTAATGACTTTACCTTGATGTGGGAAACGTAATACATGGAAAAGGGTTGACATGACAACACACATGGAATCAATCCATCTACAGCCAAGTAAGAGGATATATTCAAGAGGCGCATCAAAGACCTCGACCTCTACGTTGACCGATTTTCCTTCCAAGGTAATAGACAACAAGGGAAGAACATCGTAGGGTTTAAAACCAGAACCATTGAAAGCCTTAAGTGTATTGTGTGATTCGGTGAGGGGGGGAGAGCCAAAGGCTTTCCAACAAGCAATAGACATGACGCACGTTGAGGTGCTCTCGTCGATAACAGTTCTACAGATGTTCTTGTTCTTGACAACAAATTGAATTTGAAATGCTAACTGAGGAGGTAGTTGTGGAATGTGATCTTCCAAGTCAAAGATTATCAAATTCGTATCTGTGGGAAAAATTCCACTGATGGCCTTTAACAATGCCTTTTGTTGAGCGGGGAAACTTTGAAGGACTTCAAGAGCTAACATCTCAAAGGGTGCTTGCGCAAGGTCTTCTACAATACTGTAGTTTTGAGCAGCATGCGCATGAGGATTGAAGGCAGAATTTCGAACAACGCCCTTTGGAGGAGGGAGGAGAACTGTATCGGGACTCGGTCGTTCGAGATGAAGAGGATCGTTGGGAGGTGAAGTTGAAGGAGGCGGTTGAACCAACGAAGGTGGTAAATCATCAACTTTCTCCTTTGAAGGAGAATAATCTTTTGTTCGAGTGGTGATGGCAACGTTGTTCTTGGTAGAATTACCAGTACACATAACGACATATGAAGTGGTGGAAGGAGAGGGTTGGTCGTGGATGACCAATTGAGCCTCTTGTTGAGAAGGGAAAGGTTGTGACAAAATAGCAGGTGTGGGAGTTTTTCCGGTCCCTTGAAGGAACTTAGTGACCTCAACGTGTCTTGGACGATCTTTCGTGTAATGATCATCACCATAGATAAGGTAAGGATATCAAGGTTTACGCTTATCCTTATCATCAGCAGACTGGGTCTTGGGTTTATCGGATTGCAGATTATTATTTCTATCCTCCTTATTCTTACCCTTTCTTTTTTTAGACTTATTTTTGCTGGCAGGGGTGGATTGAATAGAGTTAACTTCAGAAGTTTTGTCGGTGGAAGGAGTAGGAGTCGAAGCACTTTGAACATTAGAAGCAGAATATTTGGGATTGGTGTGAGTGGTCGATGTGGATTTAGCGTCAGCATGGAAGGTGCCAATCACACCATCAACAACATGAGAAGTTGTTGGGGTTGTTGAGGTAGCGGTGGTAGAAGGGCGAGGAGCATCAAGGAGCAAGTCATAAAGAGTGTCTGTTTGCAAATAAATGAGATCTAGGTACTGAGCGCGACTAATTTCCTGCTCTTCAGTGACAACGCTACCCGTGGAAATATCGTGGGAGATTTCATTCACAAATGATTTAGTGAATCATTCAGCCAATAACTGATCAGGAAGGTCGAGTTTGATCAAACATCGTCTTCGTCTCCACTCATGGATGTGATCAGAAATATGAGTGGTTGAAGATTGCTTAAAGGAACTCAAAATCTCGGTTCCTGTCTCATAGCGGATGGTCAATTGGTAATGTGTGAGAAAATCCATGGTGAGAGTGTTGAAGTCATTAAAGAAGCCTCGTGGTAATTTTATGTACCACTTTGAAGCTGAACCCGTGAGAGCTTGTTGGAAGAGTCGTAAGCGAATGGAGTCGTCCATCAAAGAGATGGATGAGCACCCAAGGTGAAAAGTCATGACATGGTTGTTTAGGTCTTCTCCCGGTTTACCGTCGAATTTGGGAATGTTGGGCGGTAGCTTGGATGGTGTGACGGGCCAATGGGGAGAATGTAAGATAGGATCATTCAAGATCCTAAACAATTCGAGTAGATCCCAAGTGGCTAGAAAAGGAAGTTGTCTATTCACTTGAGGGTACCGGTGACTTTGGGGAGGAAGTCTCGTCGGTATACCAGTAGGACCGTAAGCAGTCTACATGTACGTGGAGTGTCTTGATAGATTCGGTCGAGGATGTGGAGGCATGTAGCCCATAAGGTTGGGTTGGTTGGGAATGTTCCCTTGAAAAGGGACACTAGACTGAACGTGTGGACCCCAAGTGGAGCCCAAAGAACCTGGATATGGCTGGCCCGACTGAGGGGGTATAAAAGGGTTGCTTTGAAGCTATTTCCCCCCAGATGATTGTGGATTTCCTTGGGCAAGGAGATTCCAAAGGTGGGATAGTGATCCAGATATGTTATGTCCATACAGTGGGTTGTAGATTCCAACCTGAGGTTGTCCTCCAAGTGGAGGATACCCCCCAACGTTAGATTTCCCTCCAATGGAAATCTAGTAACCAGAAGTGAACGGATGATGGGTGATTCCAATTGGATTGGAGTCACTGTGGCCAAATCTCCTGGGAAAAGGTGGATAAGACCCTCCAAAGAGGACCTAGGAAGGTGTAGGAACAAAACTAGTAGGAACATTGTACCAAGGTGGAACAAAAAGTCCAGAAACTCTGGATGGAACCTGGGTAGGGATAGCAGTGTAAGGATTCAAAGCGTGATACCCAGGAGGGAGTGACGGGATAGGTCTAGACGAGAGTGGTGTGCCAATGGGATCTTGGTTAACCACCACATTCTTGGTAGGAATAGTCGTAACGTGTGGGACCGTAGTAGAATGGGTCATCTGGAAAGAAAAAGTCGAACTAGGACCAACAGACTATGTGTCTGGAACAACGGTGATATGGCTGGTTGCACCAGAAAAGTGGTTTGGTGGCACCGTGTAGGTAGCAGACACTTCGGGTATTTGTGATACGACAGGTATATCAACACTTGCCCCTGAACCGTAAAGGTCCTGCACTGTGCGAGGTGGGATTATAAATATGTCGGTAGTCCAAAGAGGGTCCCCAACTCTAGGGTCTAAATGGGGTCTGGTCGGTATTCCATAAGTGTCAACAACAAGTTCTCCAGATGAATTCAGCCGGAGAATACGTCTCTCGTTTCCATGAGGAATGCAGAAAGACTCTAGAGAATCAGAAACAATTCAGAAACTTTCTAAAGAGGTGGAACCTTCCTTTTGTGAGGTTACAATGTCTTGGACCTCACTTTGTTGAGGAGAGCCCTCCGATGAAGGAGGGGGTAGGGGATAATCCTCCATATTTTCAAGAGGAAGTCCCTGGACCCTATGTGAACGGTGTGGAGGCTCGATGTTGGTTGGGCCAAATATTTTACGCAAAATATCTATGGCCAACTACGAAAACAAACAACACTTGCTAATAAAATCTAGGAATCAAACCAAGCAAATAAACCTTATTATTTCGAAGTCACTAGTTGATGAAGAAATCCAACGTCGCGAAGTTAAGACAAGAAGGGGTTAGGATAGAGCAGGTGGAAAAGTTACATCGACGACCTGCTTAACGGACTTACACCCTGGTGCAATCTCCCACACATACTCGTGGGTATACCCTCCAAGGAGCCCGAGTGAGTCTGGCCAAAGTCAATTACAGGTACCATGAAGACTTGCCCCTCCACAGTCACCTCGTGTAAGACCCTAAAAAGATAGGCAACTAAGGCTACCAAGAACAACAATGATGCCTGGGGAAACAGTCGACGGTCTGATCCACGCACAAAGGCAGGGTATCTAACCCGAAATCAACTTGAGAGGCTTCCACTCATCATTGTGGGTATACCTTCAAGTGACCCCCATAATACGTGCAATCTCTACACCAAGACCAACAAAGCAGGGTGAGTAACTTTGCTTGTCTCAATGCGACCTCAGGTTTGACCCTTGTGTGAGAAGGGCTTCCCAGGACAAAATGTTGCAAATGGATTTGAACACTCCCTATCACAAGATGTTATTGTGTGTTTTTTTCTTTGGAGAGTGTGTCTCACAGCCTATCCCAAAGCACTAGCCTAGCTAATGTTGGTGTAAAAGATCCCTAGAAAGTAAAAGTTACAAATTAAATTTTTAAATTACACAATGTCTTTTAGAGGCTGTTGTTTACTCAAGAGGGAGGTGGAGATGAAACCAATGTTGTGAGAAACCTTGATCCAATAATATGCAAATAGATATGAATGATGCAATTTTTCATTCAATGAATTATATCTACAATAGGGAGAAGATATCTTTCTGGAAACACGAAAGCTACGAAATATAATTTATTTTCTTGAATGAACTACAAGTCCAAACAATCATAAGCAATGAAATTTCTCAATTTCTTCTCTTTCAGTTTTGAATGCAAATATTTTTTATGAATGATTACTTAAAAAGAATGAATGACTTTAATTTTCCTTTCCGAAGCCAGATCTGAGGTATACTAAAGAAAGGAAATGTAATCAAAGCAAATAGATACACTCAACAGAAACCTAAATCAAACTTTCAATGAAGATAAAAACAAAGATGACAAGAAAGTGTTTATCAAATGCAAACAAGCAATAGCTTTCAAATCAACAAGCAATCCAAAAAATGTAAAATAATCCAAAAGACTCAAATGAAAGACTTTTAATCAATCAAGCACCCAGATCTACGATCAGAGATTATATCCTTGTTGATAAAAATCAAGAAGCAAAACCTTACAAAATGATAAAGAAGGGTTCGCAATCTTTGAAAACCAATCAAAAAGCAAGTTTTAAATTCAACAATCAATCAAATACTAACCTCAAAAGTCCCCACCAAGTGATCAAGGAAATATTGGGCATCAAAAGGCAATCAAGACCCAATCCAAAAACATTTACAGACATCGTCGCAGGCCAACAATAGGTTACAGTTGTTACACATTATTTTCGTCATCCCTATGACCGTTAATGATGTAAACCTATCTATAGTCTTCAGAGGGGTCAGTGGCCCGAGTTCCTGAAGAAAGAAGGGAGAAGAACTTTTCCTGAGAAAAGAAGTTGCATTTTCCTTTATGAAAACCCTATTAAAGATGATTTTTGCATGCTGCACTATGGCTAGGGTGTGAGAATGCCTAATTCTCGCAGGCTGCACCATAGCTGGGTTGCGAGAGGTTAGCAAGGTGCGAGAATGATCCTACGTGGGGAAAATGAGCATCTTCTCGATGCTTCTAGAAGGAGAAACTTCCATCGTGAGGTGGCATCCGAATGGTTTGGATCTTACTCGCTTTCATGATTTGGTGGGATCATCCTAACCTCCTCACCTTATCCTCTTCAACTTATAAAATAAGAGGAGCTCTCATGGAGAAAGTTATCTTTTGATTTTGAGGCTTGGAAGAGATTAGCT
>SNQJ01S0003725.1:160026-171249 GCA_010110895.2 Picea sitchensis | reverse complement strand
TGTGGAAACCTCATTAAAAAATGAAACAGAGGTTACGAGCATAGTTCTTGTTTCTGTGTCAAGCTCGTTAAAAAATGAAATAGTTTTCCCCCTCTCTATTCGAGTCAAGTCCCTCGTCTAGTATTTAAAGATTCATTTCATTTGCCTTTGCAGTTGAATGAAATGAAGCTTGGGGGGCATTTGGATTCGGCCTTTGGACTTCATGCTGAAGTTAAACTACTAGCTTCTTAAGCTGGGGGCTAAGTACCAACCATCTCTGTGTTATGCATTGGGAAGTCACAAGCATAGTTTTCTATGGTTCAAGCTTGTGTAAAAATGAAACCACTTACCTCAAGCATAGTTTCCTCTGGTTCAAGCTTGAGTAAAAAATGAAACCAGGTCCAAGCATAGTTTTGTTTTGTTTTAAAGCTTGCGTAAAAATGAAAACAATCCTTAGCTTAGTTTTTATTCTTTCTCATGCTCGTAAATACATGAGAATAAGTTACCGAGCTTAGTCTTTGTTCTTTCTTGTGCTCGTAAATCAATGAGAACGTAACCGAGTATATTTTTTCTCGTCTTTTCGTACTCATCATGATAACACGAAATCAACGAACGCAAGGGAGTGTCCTTTAAGCTCTTTTCACGCTCCATAAAAATGAAAAGATTGYTGAGCGATCTTGTTCTTTTCACGCTCATAAAAGTATTTGAAGAAAACGTTCGGTGAGTGATAGTTTATCACTTTTTTGGTCTCGTCAAACTAATTTACGAAAAAGGAACTGAGAGAGTTCTCTTTAAGTGTTTTTCAGACTCTCAAAACATGAAAAACCCCTGAGTTTTCTTTCTTTGGACTCATAAAACAAACATTGAAAGGCCCATGTGGGACCGAACCACTCCTTCCTAGGGTTCATTAAACATACTTTGAGGGACTCATCCAAAGGATGAGCTTACATTACAAGCATATGTTATCCTCCTCAAGCTTGCGTAAAAATAAAGAGGTACTCGCCAGAAATGGTGGGGGAAAAAATTTGGAAAGAAATATGTCTAAACCTGTATTCCATGGAAGAGTCGCTTTTGAACATGACACCCTTTCACTTACCTTGTGTCTAGGTTGGAAAATCCACTTGTCTCTTGATCATACTCCTTTATAAGATTACAAATCGGTATGTGATCCTTGTTGTTGAGTCAATGTTCCCAAGATAGTTGTTGTGTCGTCAATATGTTCAAAAAGATGTCCGACCCAAAAAGCCTTCTATTGAGTCGGTCATTTCTGCAGTCCTTAAAGCCTTCTACTGCGTCGGCCATCCCCGAGTCAATCCTGAATCACTTGTTACTCTAATCTACATCAAATCTTGTTACTTGTTTCATGTCATTGATGCGGGATACATTAAGGCCCTCCTATGATGAGTCTTTTCTTGTCGACTTCAGCTCATTATCCAGGAATTAGACTTAGAAACTAATTGGTACCTTGGAACTTGCATGCCTCAATGGCAGGTTTCATTGCTTTCGACGGTGGGTTTTCATTATTGATCTCTGATCGGAAGATTCCACTGAGTGTTCAACTTCAACTTATTAATTCACATTCATTGGATTGTACTAGTGTACCTTGGGAGTCATTGACATGGTGATTTCTCTCGCACTTGTTAACGGTATTCACTAACGATCGATAATCAAGTGGTTTCTACCATGTTCAACTTCGACACATGTATTCACATGGTTAGATTCGTACTATAGAGTGGTGGAGATGAAGACCTTGGATCTTTTCTAACAGATTCAAGTTGCATTGGAGTATATTCAGTTTGTACTGTTGTGTAGATCCTCATTGTATGTCTGGTGGCTATGTTCAAATTTGAATATTTAACACATAGATCCATAGTGTATTTTTGGTGGCTATGTTAAGATTTGATTCATAATGGCATGGATCCACGGTGTATGTTTGGTTGCCATGACCTTGTCTTACTTGACATGGATCTTTGCATGTCGGCATTTATGCTTTTAGTCATTTGTATTCTGAGTATGGGAATGCCTACCTCAGTGATGATATATTATTGTACTATATTTCCTTGTTTGTTGGCAGGTTTCCGACCGACTGTTCCTTGTTCCCTACACACACTCGACAAAGTATTTCAGCTATCACTCTATTCTACCTTCATACTTTGGGGGGCTCTCTGTTACACATTATTTTCATCATCCCTATGACCGTTAATGATGTAAACCTATCTATAGTCTTCAGAGGGGTCAGTGGCCTGAGTTCATGAAGAAAGAAGGGAGAAGAACTTTTCTTGAGAAAAGAAGTTGCATTTTCCTTTATGAAAACCCTATTAAAGATGATTTTTGCATGTTGCGCTATGGCTAGGGTGCGAGAATGCCTAATTCTCGCAGGCTGCACCATAGCTGGGTTGTGAGAGGTTCGCAAGTTTCTCTATAAGCAGGGTGCGAGAATGCTTGTACGTGGGAAAAACGAGCATCTTCTTGATGCTTCTAGAAGGAGAAACTTCCATCGTGAGGTGGCATCCGAATGGTTTGGATCTTACTCGCTTTCATGATTTGGGGGGATCATCCTAACCTCCTCACCTTATCCTCTTCAACTTATAAAAGGAGAGGAGCTCTCATGGAGAAAGTTATCTTTCGATTTTGAGGCTTGGATGAGATTAGCTTTTGAGCTTTATCTTGGCTAGATGAGTCAATTTGTCAAGATAGATTGTGAATATTATCAAATCTATGATCTCAGAATTCTTGGAGTGGAAGTGTGTGGGGAACGAAGGACAGTTGGAAGGGACCTTACGACATCAAGGCCATGGTTGTAATCTCTCTTTCACATTTAATATGATACAGTAATATGATTATTTGCTATAAATCTTGTTGTGTTTTATTGTATGATTCCTTGATCACATACATAGGTTTATATTGAGTTTATGCTATTACTATCACTTTGGTTGGTTGTGTTCTTTTGCAGAATCATCATTGTATGAGCGTTGGAATTGAGCTAGGATGGTGATGGCGAGAGGAAGTGGTGTTTAAACGATATGTCACCTATCCCTCTTTAGTTAGTAAATTCAATATTTAAAACTTAAGGAAAGTGTCATGTTCTGGTGTGTTTTGTTCTAGATCTAGGTGGATCTAGGGAGTTCAGTTAGTGTCCGCACCTACCGATTTATCCGATAACAACAGTGTGGAAATCACCAGTTTTTGCAGGCTAGTAATGGGTAGGGTGCAGAAATTACACACTAGCCTAAGCAGTTAGGGTGCGACAATCTAAAGTTTCCATAGGTGACATATAGAGTACAGTGCATAAACGTCTGTAAACACAAGAAAATTGGAAAGAGGGTAAAAAAATTTAGGAAACTTTGAGGACCAGAGAGTCTGGATTGATCCCTTTCAGACTTAGAGACTGAAACAAAATGAAAAAAGATAGGCTAAGGGAAAATGGACAGCAAAAAACCAAAAACAGGTCGTATCCCCAATGGAGTCACCAATTTTTTTATTAGATATATCGGTAAATGCATACATAAACTGATCTCTCTAGATCCACCTAGATCTAGAACAAAACATGACAGGACATGGCGCTTTCCCTAAGCTCCAATCATTGAATCTATTATCAAAGAAAGGATGCGTGACATACCTTTGAGTATCGCTTCCTTATGTCTTTGTTGTCCCTACTTCGCTCCGGTGCTCTTGTCGTATTGATCCTACAATGAAACACAAACCAACCAAAGTGAAAGCAATAATAGTATATTCAATGAAGACTTATACATGTGATCAAGGAATCATGTAATAAAATGAGAATGATTTTATGGGAAAGGAACATGCCACTGAATTATATTAAGAGAAAGTGGAAGATACAACCAAACAACCTTGATGTCGCTATGTTCCCTTTCAGTGGTCCTTGCTCTTGACACACACACTTGCTCCAAGCTTGCATGAAGATGATCCACAATAACTTGATAAGCTTAGATGAAGCCTTTAAGCATCTGATGTAGAGTACCTCACACAATTCACAGCTTATTCAACCTTAATCATTCCTTACTTGCTCTTGCTTAATGCTTTTGCTTAACCTTTTCCATGAGAGATCCATCATTATATAGGAGGAAGAGAGATCGTTAAAGAGATCAGGATGATCCCACCAAATCAGAGAAGCCAGTAGGACCCCAACCATACGAATGCCACCTCATATTCTAGAAGATTCCCTTCTAGAACCTTCGTGAACTTCATCCCTTTTCTTAGTCTTAAAACGTCGAAGCACCCTGTCAATAGAGTAGCATGCAGAAACTCTGCATGATAGGTTAAGGGCAGTGTGCGAAAATCAGGCATTTATGCACCGTGTATTACTCTTATCCTGCGAAGTCCTTCTATAAACAAGTTTTGTGGAGGGAGAAACCAGTTACTTTTCTCATGCAAAAGTTCCATTTGAGAGCCTCAACACATGTTTGTAGAACATCACTAGGGTGACCAAAATAATGTGTAACAATCGGCATTTCAGGAGTCGGGAGTGGACGTGACTTGATCTGAGCAGTCGGATCGAGGAAGGATCTGGGCCGTCAGATCTGAAGTATCGAGAGTTTGGACCTCGGGAGAACGGAGATGAACCACTTCGTAAACCCCCGACACGCGAAATCCCGACGCGCTCGAAAGTAGGGCCCCAGATTGCAGTCGAAGGCCACATTAGTGAAGAATTAAAGGGAGGAGCTAGGGACCGTTAGCCCGTTTCGGGGTTTCGAGAATCGGAGGAGTCGGGGTTACTCACAATGGAAGTCCTGGAATCATGAAACGCGACCCACCTTTTGGGGTTAAATCTGTGGTCATGTCGGTGGTCACGTGGAGTGAGAGAAGCTTGCACCGGGTGCTTGTTTGTGCGGGCGGAGCATAGAAAAGGACCTGTGGATATTGGTTGTGGAGATTCCAACAGGGAGTCAAAGAGTTGCTTAAGCTCAAAGAGTTAGTGCAATCCTTGACCGAGAGTTCGGCGGACCCTAAAGAGGTAGGGGGTCTGCGTCATTATGTCACACATGGCTACACCCATGTGGACCTGTCAATCTCATCTGGGGGCCACAACCCACTAGAGAACACTAGAGATACACCTCATAGTGTGTGGCACCATCATCGTCATGGGCTACACTCGCATGACGTGCTCACCCATGGCTACACCCATGTTGTGAGTATCATCGTTACTATCATCAATATCCATATATCTCACATGGCATGGGAAAGACCTACATGTTCTTGTAAACCGGTAGCATCACTAGAGCTACACGTGTTATCTCATGATCACCCAGATCATATTACGAGCAACACCATCACAATTTTACAAGTTCTCAACTACGCCACTAGCATACCAGATTGTCTCATTGGTGTAGAAACAACTCGACATACCAGACCATCTCACTGGAGTATCCTACAGCTCGGCATAAAGCCTACAACTTGACACAAGGCATACAAATCGGCATGAAGTCTACAACTTGGCATGAAGCCTACAACTCGACACAAGGCCTACAACTCAACATGAAGCCTACAACTCAGCACAAGGCCTACAACTCAGCACGAAGGGCTACAACTCGACACGAATCCTACAACTTGGCATGAAAGGCCTACAAGATCCTTTTTTTCAATTTTTTCCATCAACTCCTTCAAAGCGAGAGAATCATCGAACCATGCTTCCATCTACTGCATGCCCTTATGCATCCTACAAAGTGTCACAAAAACTTGCTTCTTCCTGATCATTGACTCCCTCTGAAGTTGTATTCCCTCTGAGTCCTTTCAAGTCTTGTTTTCATGATGTAACCTTCACTGAATACGTAGGATAACCTGCCCGAAACATGAACAACAAGAGAAAATGTATTTCCAATATAACAACATTTTGTATAAGAACATATTAATTTCATGGTAATTCATTATAAAATTACCAAGGTGTCCTTCCTGAGAACAAGAACAAGAAATATCTCCTAGAGGATATGTTAGTTCATATTGCAATTATGTACAATAAGCATTTATATTAATAGTACATGCTACTAAGTATTCATTTGTTCCTATCATTAATAAAATCTAAAGGATTGCAATACTCACTTAAGCAGCAATAACAAAAATATCAAACCTGATATGTAAACCAGGAATCTAGCTATTGTTCCACTTGAGTTTCTTTTCTTCTCAGACAAGTATTCTTTCCAACCTGGAGAGTGTGTTGTTCCTCTAAATGTATTAGATCTAAGATCTTTATGGCTCTACGATTACTTCTTGGACAAAAGATCCCTTCTCTTTCCATAGATTCAAATCTGCAGTTGTTGCTTTTTATTGTTTCACCTACTCCACGTTCATGTGCTTGGAACCTCAAAAAATCAAACTCTTCATCCTTTGACGCCTTCTCTTAAGTCCGTGGTTCCATAATTTTGCCCTTTATTCTTTGCAAGGATGATGTCAATCCTTGTCTTCCATGCTCTACTAAGAGACCATGCTTCTATTGCATCACTCTGATTTCATGGAGGAAGTCATGATTGTCTTTGACTTTGGCCTTGACCAATCTTTCGAATTTGACCAGTCAAACCTTGACTTTGACTAGTCAAACATTGAATTTGACCCCAAAATTCAACTTTGTAGTTTTCTATGGTCAAGGGCACCAGGATATGCGTTGGGTTAGGGCACACTAGGATATCTAAGAGTTATTACAAATGCTTCACTTAAAGTGTCTGAACAATCAAGTTAGGGTTTGTTGCTACTACAAGATCATAAACCCTAGTTGCAACTACAATTGTGCTACAATGAGCTTGATAGAGAGTTGCAGATCTACCTTCTAGTGGTTAGACTATTATGAAGGTGGTGTGGGCCCATAACTTGTTAGAATATTGTGCTCGTTTAACCATAAGCAATGCTACACTATTGCTACCCAACCATAGGCACAAAGCCACCTCCCAATACCTTAACCTTTGAAAGAGAGAATGATTTCGAGAAGCCTCACTAGAACCAACAGATAAACCAGGGTAGCACACCTTCTCTAGAGGTAGCACACAAGATATAGTACCAAAAAGACTGAGCAGGGAATTACTGCACACCTGCAGCTCCTCCTCAACACTTGTGCCTTGCTTCTGGATGACTGAGTGTGTGTACAAATGAGCTGGAGCCCCTCCTATTTATACTAATATGGCCAGGTGAACATGTGTCTCTTCAAGCTGGGCCAACCTATCCTTTTATGCATATAATACTTCAATATTACTTATTCTGTTGAGTTGACTTGTCTTCCAGTGTTTTCACACATCTGTTTAGGTTTTCTCTTGCTTCTGGAATATTCTATTCTAGTCAAAGGTTTATCCATGAAGGTTGATACCTTCCACATCTACCAAAACATCAACATGAATCTCTCCTCGATTTGTGTGCCCAAAATATCCTTTGGATTTGCACCAACCTTTTGTTGCAATAAATCACACTTCTCCTCAGATCTCTCTTGCTCTCTCTCTTTCTCTCTTCAATGCTCATGAAGAAAATAATGGTGCCTCTTGCCCATTTAACTCCCTTTTTGTTCATCTTAATGAAAATGACCTAAACCTAAGATCTAATGGTTGAGATTAAATCCTAGGTCATATAGATCAATGGTTGTGATATAAAGTCACTTTATCACAACTTAAGTCACTTAAGTCACTTTTTCATTTAATATGCTCCAAAAAGTCACTATAACTTTATATCTCATAAATTTAATTTCTTAGGGTCACTTTTGGACATTTCCCCTTATGCTAGACACCAAGTCTATAAGGAGAACTCTTATTTGAGGTACAAATTTTTAACACTCCCTCTTACTGAGGAAGGTGTTACTCACCACTCCCAACTTATCTCTAAAGTAGACAAATTTGGCTCTCCCCAAAGACTTCATGAGAATGTTTGTGACCTACTTATCTATGGATATGTATTGAAGCTCAACTTCCCCTCTATGAACATAGTCTTGGATGAAGTGATATTTGATCTCAATATGTTTTTACCTATCATGAAAAACCAGATTCTCTAAGAGTTGTATGCATATTTGATTATCACGGTAAATCACAGTAGGCCTCAACTACTGACCAAATAAGCCAACCAACAACTTGTGAAGCCATATGGCCTCATAACTGGCCTAACTGGCTGCCATGTACTATGCCTCAGCAGAACTCAATGCCACTGACTTTTGCTTCCGACTAAACCACGACACAACTTTTGAACCCAATCTGAAACAACACCCTGAAGTACTTTTCCTATCAACAACACATCCTTCCCAATCTAAGTTTGTGTAGCATGTAAAATTGGATCCATCCCCTCTCACATAATCTAAACCATAATCCCTTATGCCCTATAGATACATGCGCACATGTTTTGTTGCCACCCAATGCACTCTCCTAGGATCCACCATAAACTGACTGATATTGTTGAMAAAAAAACAAATATCTAGCATGGTGTTGACCAAATACATCAATGAGCCTATGAACTGACAATATATCATGGGTGATCCAGAATCAGATCCAGAAGCCTGACAGGGCTAAAAAAAGGCTCAAAAATGAAAGTGCTCGGAATCCGACGAAACCAGCGACATTGTGTCTGTCTCCTCTTTCTGATTTCATCCATATATTTACTTCGTCAAACGGGCTCCGTATGCGAAAGATATCGTGTTCTATCCGAAAACCCAAACAGGCAAAAAAAGGGGATGATTGTACAGTCCGTACAGTGCCACGTGGCATGCTGACTGTATAGGTCGTACGACCATACAGGTGACATGGAAAATCCTAAAGATGACACGTGGCAGGCTGATGTGGCGTACGGGCAGACAGTTGGACCAATCTATGGGTGACATGTGTCACCACTGTAAGGGTGACACGTGGCACGGGATGACGTCAACAACTGACAGGGCAGGTACAGTGGCAGGGTACGTGGCAGACTGGTGGACCATTCAGCGATTGACGCGTGGCAGACTTCTATTGGTTGTTGAGGTGCCACGTGGCCCAGTCATGGGCTGCCACGTGGCACCCTGTGGTTGGTTGATGGTTTATGCAAAATTTATATGGGTTCACCGGGGTCGAACCCCCGACCTATTCTTCGGGCAACGGACTGGCAGGATCGGGCTAACCGCCCGGCCCACGGGTGTGACTTAATAGTCATATGGCATAAAAAATATTTATGTTTGATAAAAGGTTTCGTCGACGGGGAAAAGGGTCGGGGCTTAGCCCCAGCCCACGGTCCAATATACATTACACATGACCACATGTAACCGGGAGCGCGGAGTATGGATAGGGCTTAGCCCTCAGGTTTCAGCGCCAGCATGTAACCACCGCCACAGGACCAGGGTTCTATCCCTCAAATAAGGCGCGGGGAGGTTATAACTGTTACCCCGCGGATATATGCAGAGCTAAGAGACCAGGAGCTAGCACAGGGGAAGGGCCAACGCATAGCCCGAGGGGCTAGCGCTTGGCCACATGGCCCCATATGACCCTGCCAAGGGGGGGCGCGCACGCAATAAGGGGATTATCCTATATTATTGTTGCAAAGTGGGTTTTTCCCAATGTATTGGGATTTTATTTGATTATTATGCTTGTTATTAATATATTTTCTCCATTTTTGGGAGATATTGGGCATTTTTGGAGCCCAAATTTTGGGAGGAAGTTGGGGATGGACAACCAACTTCAGATCTATATAAACCAAGCCTGATTGAGGCCATGAGAGACAGAAAAAGCAGAGTTATGTTGAAGGGAAGCCAAGCGAAAGCCATTTTTATGCAGGGAAGCTATTGAGGAGCAGACGCTTGCGGGCCGTTTCTGGGAGCTCCGGATGTCCGTTTTGCGTGTCATTTTCTTTGCAGGGTTCTTGAGATCTAGAAGAACATGACCAGATCATTCTTGTAGCCAATTGGCACTGCTGCGATGTACTTTTGAGCTTTTGAACAGAAATAAAGAAGCCTCCCCCACAGAGACAAAGGCCTGGAGACGTAGGCAACGTTGTGCCGAACTCCGTTATCAATTCTCGTGTTATGGTTTGTTGTTTATTACTTCATTTCAGATCTGCATATGTGTATATGGTTGTCATAATTCCTCTCTTTTCCTCATTCTTTCATTAAGTTTCTCAAATGGTTAATTAACACATGCAAAATTAAAACTCAACCATGGTCATTAAAAGATCCTACGGATCAATGGGATCAACCAACTTGGAATTAGAATCATTAAGGTTCTTCCAGTTGGTAATCATGAGTGTTTACATAGGCCTAAAATATTCCAGTTGAAATCTCTTCAGAATGTCAACTACATACATTCCCTAAACCAGAAAAATATGTCATGGTTCATGCCAAACCTCCAATCCCAAGAAATAATGGATCAGTAAAATATCTTTCATCTCAAACTCTGAAGCAAGACTTTTCTTACAACCAACTATGATTCTCTATGCCCCTGTAATGAAAATATCATCAACATATAGCACAAGAATAAGAGGATCCTTGCCAACCACAACATAGTAAAGGTTGGTATCCACCTCACTCTTCTCAAAACCCATCTACTGCACGTAGGTATCAATCCTTGAATACCAAGCTCTGGGAGCTTGCTTCATAATATATAACACCTTTTTCAATCTTCACACGTGAGATTCTCTCCCATGCCCCTGAAATCCCTGTGGATGCTCAATGTACACCTCCTCCTATATGATTCCATTCAAAAATGTGGTTTTTACATCCATCTAGTGGATATTTCAACCCATCGATGTTGCAATGGATATCACTGCCCCGATCGAAATATATCTAGCAACTGATGCAAAGGTCTCATCATAATCAATTCCATCTATCTGTAAGAACCCTCTAGCCACAAACCGAGCCTTTTACTTCTCAATGTTTCCATCCACGGCATGCTTGATATTATAGAGCCACCTGGAAGTCACCACTGACTTCCCCTCAGGTCTCGGAACAACCTCCCACACATCATTCTTCATGATGGAATTGTACTCTTCCACCATGGTATCCTTCCAAACCTATCAGTATACTACCTCCTCAAAAGTGGAAGGCTAGGACTCATTGATGTTGCTCACCATAGCTAAATAGCTACAAAGCCTCTCTGCCACCTTGCTCTCCCTAACAACCCTCTTGAGATTCCCCACAAATTCCTAAACTTCCTTCAAAGTGTCTTGAAACCATTTTGGATTCCCCTTCCCTTCAGTCATCTCCTATGGAGGGGAACCCTCCTCCTCATACCTATCACCTAAAGACTATGTACCTAAAGAAGATGTATCAGTGGTCATATGTGAACTAGTAACCTAGGAACTTGC
>SNQJ01S0003725.1:147902-159976 GCA_010110895.2 Picea sitchensis | reverse complement strand
TATACTACCTCCTCAAAAGTGGAAGGCTAGGACTCATTGATGTTGCTCACCATAGCTAAATAGCTACAAAGCCTCTCTGCCACCTTGCTCTCCCTAACAACCCTCTTGAGATTCCCCACAAATTCCTAAACTTCCTTCAAAGTATCTTGAAACCATTTTGGATTCCCCTTCCCTTCAGTCATCTCCTATGGAGGGGAACCCTCCTCCTCATACCTATCACCTAAAGACTATGTACCTAAAGAAGATGTATCAGTGGTCATATGTGAACTAGTAACCTAGGAACTTGCACCGTAGGGACCTATTACTCGTGACCCTATCTATGTGAACCCATCACCCCTGAAACTGGTGATCCTAAACTCTATGATCTTACACCCTGCGGTGAGCTCACCTGAAGCTGAGGAGTCTTTTGCTCCCCCTGCTCAAAACCTCACTATGTCCTAAAGGCTTTGTCCTCCTCAAATATCATATCCTGCCTCACAAATCTCTTCCTCAAGGAGTGAATGTATATGAGAAAATCCTTTAAGGTCTCTCTATACCCAATAAAAATACCTTTTATGTTTTGGGTTCTAGATTTGTCCTCTTCTCTGAAGGGACATGTGAATAAATCATACACTCAAAGATCCTAAAGTGTCCAACCTCGGGATTCTTTCTAGAGAAAGCCTCCTCGGGATTCTTGTTCCCCAATACTTTGTGTGGACTCTTGTTTTGCAGATAAACTGCAGTGTTGCATGCCTCGGCCCAAAGAAAGAATGGTAACCCTCGATCATGTAGCATGGCACTCACAGCCCCAGATATGGTCATGTTCTTCCTTTCTGCCACCCCATTTTGTTGGGGGTTGTAAGGAATTGTCAACTCTCTTTGAATGCCTTCTTTTGCACATAACTCATTGAAATCATTGGACTTATACTCACCCCCATTGTTCGACCTCAACACCTTGATTTTATTACATGTTTGGTTCTCCACAAGCGCTTTCAACTCTTGGAACCGCTTGAAGACTCGTCCTTTGGTATTCATGAAGAAAATTTAGGTCTTCCTGGAAAATCCATCGATAAATGTGACATAGTACTCATATCCACTCAATGAGATAAAAGACATCGGATCACATACATTATAATCTATCAAATCAAGTATACTTGCTACCTGGCTGTCACTGCTTGGAAAATAAATCTTGGTGTATTTCCCTAGTGCACACCCCTTGCACACGTGTTGGTGCTCGATACTGAAATCTGGTACCCCAATAACAATCTCTCTCAATACTCTTGGAGCCCCATGGTGCAAATGGGCCATCCTCCTATGCCATAGATCACATAAGTAATTGTTGTTGGTAATGTGTATCAATGCTCTAGCTGGATGAAACATAACCTTGTATAGCTTCTCATGTCTAATCCCAATCACTTTAGCCGAAGTAATGCTAGATTCCTTGGGATACATGAGCACATGTCCATCACGAAACACTACCTCATATCCCCTGTCCTCAATGGTATAAAATTATATCAGGTTCTTTTTCAAGCCCGGAACATATAAGACATCTCTCACTAACATGGGAGGTTGTGACTCCCTCTGAAAGGCTATTGTCCCAATCCCAACTACCTTGACCATGGAGTTAACACCAAGTGGCAAGCACTACCTCAATATTTACACCCCTCTCAGTAAAATTTGTAAAGTTCTCACGCACACCTATCATGTGGCGGGAGGCTTCGCTACCAATATACCACACTTTGGTAGATGTTGCACTAGAGGAAAGACAAACCCATAAAGAAAACACCTTCTTGAACTTAGTGGAAAACTCTTCCACTTTCGATGAAGCTTCAACCTGTTTCATTTTCTTGTTATGACACTGACCTGCTTAGTGCCCCATCTTGTGACATGCAAAGCACTTGACTTTGATCATGTCCTTTTTCCCTTCACCCTTTTTCTTGTTCCCACCCTTGGAACCTTTCTGGACTTTTTATTGCTCTTTGCTACAAGAACAACATTCTCTTCATCATCCCCATCATGTTGTCCTACATTTTTGGAACGAAATCTTATTTCCTCTTGAGTGAAATCATCCCACAACCTCTCCCAGCTAGCTAGATCTTCACATGCTACAATCCAATCAATAAAGACATCCCATTTCTTGGGAAAACTACCCAAAGCGGTTCTAACCAACTCTAAACCATGTATAGTCTCCCTTACTATTGCAAACTCATCTCTCACCTAAGTGATCTTGGTGAGGTATGATGAAACTGTGTTGGTTTTGATCATATTGGTATTTATCAGTTTTTCCCGCAATACCATCTTTCGGTTTTTATTAGAGCTTTGGTAAAGCTTGGTTAAAGCTTCCCACATATCAAAGGCATTCTTCTTTCCTGTAATATGTGGAATGCGGTGATATTTAATGGCATCTAGGATTATTCTCTTGGCATTAACATTATTCTTATTATATTCAACTAACAATGTTACATCAGTCGGTATGGTAACTTCCTTCTCAACAATATCCCACAACTCTGACTCCTCTGGCAACAAAGAAATCCTCTCCTTCCATGGACTAAAGTTTTTAGCGCCATTCAACCTATCTTCAACACTCAATCCAGTAACCATGAGACCTTACTCAACCAACAACTAATCCCAACTCTCTTTTGGTGAAGAACTGCTCTTCCTCTACAAAACCCTTGTGACTAACTGTTGTTTTTTGTTTCTTGATGTGTTTCCCTTCTCAGTCTTTTTGGATCTCTGATACCATGTAAAAATATCAAACCCAACCCGGTTTCAGTCTCAATAAATTTTCATCATAGTTTAATGCAAACCCGCATTTACTTTTTGTTAAAATGTAAATGCTTTTAAACATAAATTTATAATTGAAACACAATGAATCTTTTTCTACAAATATTGAATGCGGAAATAGGAAACAACCCACAAAAATAGCACAAGAATTTATGGGTATACCCCTAGAAAACCCCCGAAGGGAAAACTAGTAGAGAGAGGGAGTTTTTTATTATTTCTTGAGCTCAGAAAAATTATTTTTTACCACAAAATGTTCCGGCAAAAATTACACCAACTTATCTCAAAAATTATGCCTCTAAAGCTCTTTGAAAATTGTGTCGAATCCGCTCCTCAAAATTTGTGCTTAGATTTTTGTACATTGTACGATAGAAACATTAAATTCTATACTCGATTTATGTGCCAACTTTCCTGTAGGTGACCGTAGAGACTTGTACAAGAATTTCCAGCAATTAAGTACCTTGAAATTCATGATAGGTCCCTGCCTCAATTTCTTTGCTTGTGCATTGTTGTACGAACTATATTTAATGCACTGTACGAACTATATTTTCTTACTATACTGTAACGTCCACAACCACCTCAGACTGGACCACGTCACACAACCTCAACTTCTATAGCTCTAAGTCAACCAAACTGTAGCACCCCCAACATACTATTGAGCAATGTTACTCTGAAGTTTCATACCACAGATTATACTCTAACACAAGTTTGGATAGAATCACTTGAAGTAACGCGCTCAACCCAAGCTTGAGTCGTGCCACACAACTTATAACATCGGAAGCGACATTCTCTTTTTAATACAACCTTAAGCAACAAAAGTACTCACTAATTGCATGCACCGACATACTGATCACACAACATAGTTGTGTGCACATCATCTCAGCGTCATGCACCAATACTGATTTCACTGTGCTCAAATTCTATTTCCTTAAATGCACACATGAATTCCAACCTCTCGTGCACACATGTTACTTTCATGCGCACTTGGCCACTCCATCCTCTTCTTGATGACTCTAACCAAAATCACAAGATGAACTTAATTGGAAAGACTATCCACCTTTGTCATATCCATGCACAACTACAAATACAGGCTATAAGCACCATACTTACATGTGCAAGCAACATTAAACAGAATAACAACATATACTTATATGCAACGACATACAAGAATTAACCATGTCAACATAGATAAGCAATTACACAATAAACAAGATAAGTACATTAAGAACACTTATCTTTCATGAAAGTCACCAACTGCGGCCTTGACTCAGAAGTTCCTCCCAGCCATAGACGTTGTTGCTCATAATATTTCAACAACATGTCCCCCTGAGCCGGGGCTCAACTCCACTAGGGAAAAAGACTTCTAGAGACACACTAAGGTCTAACTCTTAACATAATTGTTCAATCCTAAGTGCCCACTACTGCATTAACTATCCCACAGTCCCTAATTCCCCATGCACCTGTCACACCCAAGGAAGTGTTCCCCTTCTCTACTCAACAATCCTTCGGCTACCCCATTTCCCTTCCCAGGGTTACCAAAAACAGGTTGGACAAGAAGTCTCTGAGCCCTGCGACTAATGCTCAACACACCAGGGAACAATTCTCAACTATACTCTCCCTAGAGAGTATGATCATGGGTTTGACAACCACTCCACAACAATCAATCTCTCACATAGAGAGATTGTTCATGGTCTATCAACCCGACTCCTCGACAATAGACTTCTATTTATAGCCCCACAACTCCTTACAAGCTTCTTTGTGCATATTAGGTAATAATCATATTTTCCATACAGTCTGACCCCCTTCTTCTCATGAGAGCTTGCTACATCAAATTCCCTTGAATAAATCGATAATAATGCCAAATTTACCCATGCAATAATGCCCAAATTACACTAAGGCCAACAATATATCTTGCATGCCTTCCACTTGACACTTGTCACCTTCAAAAGTAGCTTTAAGCCACTTGGTGACCCATTCCCTATCCTTGGGAACTTAGGATAAAATAATATATTTGACATTATACTTTTCTAGCAATATTATAAAATATTTCCCAAGACTTACGACTCACCACCCTTTTCCCTTTTTTCTGGTGGATTCATCCCCCCATCTCTTTTCGTCTGAGTCTGTATGTGCGCAGTGATGCAATATTATATTTAATCATGATTATATTTAGATGGATAGGCGCACTGACCCATCTGCATCCAGGCTCACCAACCTCATAACCACACAAGCTCTTTGACCTCAAAACATATACAACCACACACACACACACACACATATCTTCAACTATGCACACTTCTCGGTCATTACCATGCACTTACCCAAGTTCGCACAATACAATGCAATGTGTGCACTTACCTAGGTGCGCACAACACACAAAATGTTCACACCTTGTCTTTATAACAATTCTCTGCGCACTACTCAAATGTGCACAACACCAAAATGACTCACCAGCCTATAAGTTCATTACATGCATACTTGGTTCCAACGACTCGCCATCCTATATGTACAATTACAAAGGGTTTCATATCAGGGACATTACATGTACGAACTATGTATTGTTGGAAGATCTCCTTGATTTGTGTGCCCAAAATCTCCTTGGGATTTGCACCAACCTTTTGTTGCAATAAATCACACTTCTCCTCGGCTCTCTCTTGCTCTCTCTCTTTCTCTCTTCAATGCTCATTAAGAAAATAATGATGCCTCTTGCCCCTTCAACTCCATTTTTGTTCATCTCAATGAAAATGACCTAAACCTAAGATCCAATGGCTAAGATTAAATCTTAGACCATCTAGATCAACGATTGTGATATAAAGTCACTTTATCACAACTTAAGTCACTTAAGTCACTTTTTCATTTAATATGCTCCAAAAAGTCACTTTAATTGTATATCTTATAAAGTTAATGTCTTAGGGTCACTTTTGGAAATTTCCCCTTATGCTAGACACCAAGCCTATAAGGAGAACACTTGTTTGAGGTGCAATTTTTTAACACAATCAAGGAGCATGAGTAATCGCCTTCATTCCCCAGAGCAATCCACTAGGAGTGCTCATGTAAGTTCAGGGCTAGGAAGCAGCCCAAGTGTGTCCCCCGTGAGGAGACAAAGGAGAAGGCCTGAAGGAGATATCTTGCAAGGTGAACTCAGGAAAACCAAGCCACCAAATTTCAATAGTGAGCATAGGAAGGGAGAAGAGGTTAAGGCCTGGCTATTGGAAATGAAGAAATATTTTTAGCTGCATGATTATCCCTCTAAGGTAGAAACAATAATTTCATCCTACCACTTGCAAGGAAAGACAACCATGTGGTGGGATCAACTTAAGCAAACAAAACACCTTGATAAGAGGAAGGTATCATGGAGGCAAATCAAAGGATATTTCTAAGAAAAATATATGTCTGAACATTATTATGAACAAAAGATGAAATATTTCTTTGAACTCAAGTTGGGAAGCATGACAATGGATGAGTATGAGAAGGGGTTCTTTGAGTTGCTAAAGTATGTGGATTTCATAAAGGATGAGAAGGTAAAAATCCAAAGTTTTGTAAGAGGGCTATCCTCTTTCTATAGTGACAAGATACAATATGATAACCCCAGAACTTTGGAAGAGGCCATAAGGAGAGCAAAACATCTTTATGAACAAAGTAGAGGGAGGTTAGTCTTCCAAAAGACTTGGAATGACAAGATGAAGGGTAAGAAAGAGAAAAAGTAGAAATGTTTCAAGCCACCCTTTTTCAAGAACAAATCCCAAGCAAATCAGTTAGGACAATAAACCTAAAATGAGCATAAGACAACAGATTTGTTTGGGAAAGGGCCAAGGAAGCAACATGTACAATGTCGGGGATGTGAACATTGTTGATTCTGGAGCGAGCCATTGTTACATAAACTTGGACATTGTTCAAAAATTTCACCTGCAAAGGAGAAAGCATAAGAAATCTTGGTCAGATCAGTTAGCCACAAGGGCTAAGAGAAAGATCACTGAGTTGGTTAAAGATTGTCCAATAGACATGAATGAACTTAGCACCAAGATAGATCTGAACATCATACCACTATTTTCATATGATTATCTAATTGGCATGGATTGGTTGGAAAAACACCATGATGTCCTAGAATATTACAACAAGACAATAACTTGTATTGAAGAGGATGGAAAGCAAGGCAAGATTAAAGGCATTCCAAGAGTTGTAGTTGTTACAGAAATATCAACCATGCAACCAAAATAAGAGTTTTAGGAAAGGATGACAATTTTTTGCAGACCATATGGAAGAGTTAACCAGAGATAATCTGGCTAGTATTGAAGACCATCCGGTCTTGAAATATTTTGAAGATGTTTTTGGGGAAATCCCAGGATTTCCACCAAACAGAGACATTGATTTCTTTATTGATTTGGTGCTAGGAGATGCCCATGTGTCTAAGACACCTTACATAATGGGCACGCCAAAATTAAAAGATTTGCAAATGCAACTTGAAGAGTTGTTAAAGAAGGGGTATATATGCCCAAGTGTATCACCTTGGGAAGACCCAATTCTTTTTGTGAACCCCATTTCTTTTTGTGAAGAAGAAAGATGGAACCTTAAGGTGTGTATTGATTCCAGACATCTGAATAAGGTCACCGCAAAGAACAAATATCCTTTGTCAAGGATTGATTATTTATTTGATCAACTTAATGGTGCAAGGATCTTTTCCAAGATTGAATTGAGATCAAGTTATCATCAAGTGAGGATAAAGGAAGAAGACATCAACAAGACATCATTCAGAACAAGGTATGGGAATTATGAATTTACAATAGTGCCATTTGAGCTATCAAATGCTCCAGTTGTTTTTATGTGCCTAATGAATGGAGTGTTTAGGGAATACATGAACAAGTTTGTAATTATTTTCTTAGATGATATTCTCATCTATTCGAGGAAAGAATAAGAGCATGAGCAACATTTAATAATGGTGTTGCAAGTTTTGAGAGAACATAAGTTGTATGCCAAGTTAAGTAAGTGCATCTTTTATTAAAAGAAGATTCACTACTTGGGCCATATTATTTCAGCAGAGGGGATAACAATTGATCTCGAGAAGATAGAGGCCATTAGAGCATGGACAGCACCAATAAATGTGAAAGAGGTCAGATCTTTCATGGGTCTTGCTAGCTATTACCGAAGATTCATAAAGGGGTTTTCAAAGATTGCAAGCCCAATCACTTCTTTCCAAAAGAAGGGTGTGAAATTTAAATGGACTCCCAAATGTGAAGAAGTTTTCAAAAGTTGAAAGATATTTTGACCAGTGCACCAATCTTAAAGATTGCAAACCCAAATGAATACTTTGCAGTGTGCACAGATGTGTGCACGGGAGGGCTCGATGGAGTCCTTAGTCAAAAGGATCATGTGGTATGCTATGAGTCCCGAAAATTAAAGGAACATGAAAGAAATTATGCTACACATGACTTGGAGTTGGCAACAATTGTCCATGCATTGAAAATGTGGACATTACCTCATGGGAAGAAGATTTGAGCTAAGGACAGACCATTGTGGTCTGAAGCATTTGTTTGGACAACCAACATTAAATGCCAAACAAACTAGATAGTTGGAATTTTTGAGTGAGTATGACTTTGAAATTAAGCATATAAAAGGCAAGGAAAATTAGGTGGCTGATACACTCACTAGAAGAGCTCATGAAGTGCATATTTCAACCATTAGTATGTTTAACACATATTTAAAAGATAAAATTTTAGAGGCAACAAATTCAGATCAACAATGTTTAAAAATAAAAGAGATATTACAAGGAGGCAATTTACAACAGAAGTTTAATTATTATGAGCTAAAAGAGGATGGAATCCTCATGTATAAAGGGAAAATATATGTGCCAAAATCAGGAGAGCTGAAAAATATGGTGCTGAAGGAAATGCACAATGTGCTATATTCTGAGCACCCATGATATCAAAAGACAATTGTAGTTGTAAGAAGTCAATACTTTTGGCCATGAATGATGAAATAAGTGGCTAATTACATAGCCAGGTGTTTAGAATGTCAAAAGGTAAAAACATAGCGTAGACATCTAGCAGGGCTTATATATCCATTGCCCATTCCTAAGTGGAAATGGGAAGTGATTACAATTGATTTCATTACAAAGCTACCCAAAATAGTGAAACAACATGATTCCATCATGGCGATGGTAAACAAATTAACAAAAGCAACACATTTTATTCTTGTGAAGACAACATAAAAGGCATAAAACATTGCAGAGATTTACATGAAGGAAGTTCTCATGTTACATGGAGTTCCTAAGGAAATTGTTTCAGACAAAGATCCAAAATTTACATCTAATTTTTGGAAAGGTTTGTTCAGGGGATTTGGGACAAAATTAAATCTTAGTACAACATATCACTCATAGTCAGATGGGAAAACAGAGAGGACTAACATAATCATTGAAGACATGCTCATAATGTATGTGATGGATCAACCATCAAAGTGGGAAGATTATATCCACTTAGTGGAATTTTCTTACAATAATGGGTATCAAGCCTCATTAAAAATGAGCCCATTTGAAGCATTGTATGACAATAAGTGTAACACACCAGTGAGTTGGGATAACCCAACAAACATAGCTATCATTGGTCCATAATTGTTAAAGGAAATGGAAGAACATATGATAAAGATCAAGCAAAATTTAAAGGCTTCCTAGGATAGACAAAAAAGTTATGCAAACAAGAATAGAGTTTTTAGAGATTTTAAAGTGGGTGAACATGTTTTTCTCAAAGTGAAAGCGAAAAGAAGTTTGATAAGATTGGGTTGTTGCCCAAAGTTGACAGCAAGATATTGTAGGCCTTTTGAAATCTTAGAGAAGATAGGGTTAGTTTCATACATGCTAGCATTGCATGCATCCATGAGAGTGCATAATGTTTTTCATGTATCATTATTAAAGAAATATGTGCCTAAACCTAACCACATAATTGATTGGACTATGATCCAAATGGAAAACAAAGGGGATTTCTGGGTGGAACCAATACACATCCTAGATCAGAAAGTCAAAGTGCTCAGGAACAAATCCATAGGGATGGTAAAGGTTCAATGGACCTACTATTTCCTAAAGATGCAACATGGGAACATGAAGAAAACATGCGGGAAGAATACCCGCAAATTTTTTACAATTCGAAGAAAACAGAATGCAAGACTCCATTTTGAGCAGTTAGAGTTCTGGAACCACATTTTAAATTCCTAGACAACTGCATCAGGGGCCCTGATAAAAGAATGGTACATTCCATGGGTTAGCCTTGATAAACGAATGATACATTCCTTGGGTTTTCTCTGATAAACGAAAGGTGTATTCCTTGGGTCGACGGGTTGAGAGGGACATGAGATTACAGTTGGAACTGTTGCTGGAGTTGTAAAATTGTTGAATTTTTTTGTGATGTAAATTTGTATATATTTGTATATCGACATAGTGTGCACAGAGGACGACACACAATTGTAGGGGAGGGGGAATGTAACATCCCCACTATAATCCTCATTTTAATTTATGTATAATGCAGATATGAATATGGCTATGGCCAAAGGATGTAATATGCAAATTGTATTTTCTGATTTTAATAAATATAATGCGATACCAACTATTGGGAATATGGAGAGAGATGGGGGTTGATTAATCCATAAGAGAAAGGGAAATGTATAGGAGTGTCCAGGAGGAGCCCAAGAAGGAAATTAATTATGGGTATTAATCCAAACCCATATTTCTGAATTTTATTATCATTGGGGATAACTTCTATTTTTTGTTTGAGTGTATGAGAGCCCAATAATTGAATCATTGTCAGGGGGTGGGTGTAGAAGTAACTTCCATAGTTATTGGAAGCATGGGGTTGAAGTACAATCAACATTGGGCAGTGAGAAGCCAATTGTCTTGGGAAAATAAAGGAAATTTGTATTGGGGGGGATATGTAGTTTTTCACATGGAGTCTTGGCATGAAAAACAAGCAGAGAGCAAGGAAAAAGAGCCTTAGAGCTAGACCAAGAAGGCAGGGCAAATTTTGGAGCATGCTGGAGTGTTTTTGGAGCATTCTAGAGCTGAATATTGAAGAGCGAGGTTGTCAACTTTGAAGAGTGAACTCTTGGGTGAGTTGCACTATAACAACAAGTGTTATTTTTGTTTTTCCTGGTAGTTTTCTTGGCAGTGAGTTCCCTTGAATTCCTAGCAAAGAGATTCCTGGTTACCTGCATCAGAGAAACCCTAATAAACAAATGGGACACCTGATGGACTGGGAGCAGTGAAGGGGTACATTCCTTAGGTTGTGTAGGTCAAGAGGAAGAGAGTTGGAGGAAATTCGAGATAGTTGTAGGAGAATACCAGTGGGTTGTGGAATTTGAGTTGTGAGTGGACTATTGAGATTTGGAACAACAAGTCTATGGTTGGGTGGAACGTCCTTCCCGAGCAGTTGGTTGCACAAACATTTTAAAAGATAAGTGTTTAATTATTTTATGAGTTTCTCTTATAAGTTTTATGGTTGTGTTCTACCCTATGCTTGAGAATGATTTTTATGGGTTGTTGTAGATGATTTTATGGCCGCATTATGTTCTTTTAGAATGTTGTAGATGCATTTAGTTATGGGTATCAAATTTTAGTTTAAAACGTGTTCACTTCGTAGTTGGTAAGCTACATGAATTAATTAACAAAATAATTTTTGAATTTATGTGTTTTTCCGCAAGTAATGTTCCATGGTTGAGTTAGGGAATGTTACAATTGAAAAAAGAACTTGTCCATAGGCCATCAAAACTAGTTATACGCTTGCTTTGATACCAATCAAAGTGAACTTGATAATTCACTTCATGATACCAATCAAAGTGAACTTGATAATTCACTTCATGATACCAATTGAAGTAAACTTGATAATTCACTTCATGATACCAATTGAAGTAAACTTGATAACTCACTTCATGAAATCATCATGAATGCACAAACAAATCCCATATGTCCATATTAAATAATAAATCATGTATATAACTACACATATGGAGTAATATGTCATGTCTTTTGGAAAGGGGCATGAATTATCATTATTACAACATGGCTCAAAGTCGCTATAACAATATATTTGTTATGAGCTCAACATGTCACTTATGGGAATAGAACTTGGGCGGGGAGGATAACTCTCCATTCGACAACCACTTAGGACCCAACTCACACACACACACACACACCCATATCTATCTTTTGTCATGATCTTTTAAGCATGGAGAGATTTGCATTTCAATTTTTTTCGAATCCTTTGAAGTGCAAACCTTTTTTAGAGAGTAAAATTTGAGAAAATATTTACCCCTAAAGGATTTGATACCTTTCAATA
>SNQJ01S0003725.1:113940-139222 GCA_010110895.2 Picea sitchensis | reverse complement strand
ATATGGCAATGATCATTAAATATTTAATTAATTGAACGAGGGCTGGTTTAGTTCATGGGTTAAGAGGAAGATATGTCAAACCCGTTACCCACCTATCAAAGCTTATTTTTTCAAAAAAAAAAAAAATAGTACAAGTTTTGAAAAAACTTTTCTTGCAATTACATTTAGTCATGTAACCACTGTCCATTATATAATATAATATATTTAAAATATATTATTTAATAAAATTATAAGTAGATATACACATTAAATACTATATTGTGCATTTTACAATATAATATATTTAAAATATATTATTTAATAATATTATATGTGGATATACACACATTAAATACTACGTTATGCATTCTATAATAAAAACATTTAAAATTTATTATTTAATAATATTATATGCGGATATACACACGTTAAATACTATATTGTAATATATATATAACTTAAAAACTAAACCTTGCCATTGGGCCTTTCCCAATGTTAGATGTTATGTCCACCTCAACCACTTTACTCAAATAGTTGATGCATTTGGATAACCAAATTAATCAACTCAAACCAAAATGTCTATCATTCCTATGACTCCTATCACCATCAAAATATGTATTAAACCACTCATGATCTTCTTTTCAAACTGTGGATGCCTTCCAAGGCACTTCATTTTAAAAAGAAAGCAGAATAATGCCATGCCATGCTCCTAAACCACCAAAAACAAAAAAGTAACCCCCAAGAAAACTATATGCGCACCAACAAGTCTTGTAAGAGAAGAAAACTATATGCTTTGTCGCTACATACATGTCATCAACCTTGACAACATAAATAAAATCTGTAATTTCCAAAATGTTACATTTGGATAAAGGAAAAGTACAATATTCCATTATGGGTGAACATAAATATTATCATGGGTGAGAGTTTGAAATTTGTATATATATATTTTTTAAATAAAAAGAGAGTAGATCCTATTATATTATATCACATGTAAAAATAATATTTATTTTTAGGTTGTCAGTGGTTTTGTTAAATTAGTGGAAACCGAAACAGTTGGTAGTCTTGGATGACTATGTCAAAAAGGACGTGGATCACCATTTGCCTTGCTCAGAGTAAACCTGGACAGGTGGCGGCTTATAGTCTTTACATTAACCATTAACATTGAAATTGAAACTAGACTAGACTTGGAACTGAACATAAAAGAGTTTAAACTGACACCTAACCAGAACCAAAAAGAACTCCAAGCCGTGCAATTACCCATTGGCACTAGAAGTAGTCTTGTCAGGGTCTTCATTGTGTGGTTCGTTCCGAGTCGACAAAGCATACGGTCTTGCACACGTTAGACATCTTTGCCCTTCTAGCGCATTTGGATAAAGCTTCATGCAACATATTGATGGGTTGGTGCATGAGTGTGCCACGATAAACCTAGTCTACCATCTGGCTTCTCAGGTCGAACAATAAATCCAATTGTTCCGGGTGGAAGAAGGGTGGGGGGGCACACCGTTGTTCTGGTACTATAGAGATAGGAGGTGGCGCAAGGACCTGCCACCTTCCTTCGTCGCCACCCAAACCCTCCACAACCTTGCCTGTTGTAGCCTGTATTCCATCCTCTGCTCCTTCCTTGTGCTCCACCGTCACGCTCCATCCATGTGCTCGTTCCTCCTTCCCGGGGTTCCCTTCTCTCACTACGACTCTGGAAGGTTCGTAGCCCGCTAAAAGCGTGGCATCCTGAGAGGCCACGTGGAGGAGTTCCTCTGGGAATTCCTCCGGGAATTCCTTCTCGACGAAGCAGATGTGGAACTCTTCCATATTTGCCTCCATGGTGTTGGTGTCGTGGTGAGCCATTGTGGTTGGCTTAGTGTCTTCCGCAGGGAAACTGCTTGGAGGTTGGCAATTCTCTAGCACAGTGAAGAGAAGAGACTCCGGAGGGATCTGTATGGGTTCCTCCGGGGTAACTTCCTCCACATAAGCCATTGGAGGTGACAAGTCCATCCCTCCTTTGCGTGTTGTCTGAATTCTCTGAGTGCGGGCTATGGAGAGCGCCCACTCTAGCCTTTGTTGTCGCCTCTGTTTTGCAGGCAGACTATACCAGGCAGGGCTGCGACGCGACCTACCTCTATCCCGTGGCATCGAGAAGGTAGCTCTGATGGCGAAATTGTAAGAGGTCCTGCAATCGCTGCACCAGAGCACTGAGTTGCTTACCTGGTGCATGCTGAAGGTGAAATGGAGAGGGTTGGTGTAATGCTAGGTGATAACAAGGAGGTGCGACATGACGACTTCCATTATCGCCCCCCAGGCATTGAATTTCCTTGCCGTCAGTATGTTCACGCGAGGGAGTCGTCCCATGGCTAGCAGTTAAGGCGGGCTCCCATATTTAATGGAGAGGGGATGGGAGCCAGCCTGCCATATTTATGGCTTGGCTTGGCTTGGTGCGACGTGGCCCTTGTGTGCTGCGTGTCACCCCATCTGGGGTGAGTTTGAATTTTGTATTAATCATTTTGTATGGTTGTATTTGTTATTTTCAGATAGATTTTGTGTTTTGGTTTATTGGTATTTAGAGAGAATTTTGGTCTTTTGTTTGGAATTTCAATTTTGTTTAGGAATCTATGATTTAACTGCAATCTCAATAAGAGATGATGCTACTTGTGATTGATCAACTTGAGTAAACATGACTTTGTTTACCTAAGCAAAACCTAATACCCCCTCCAAAAAAAAATAAAAAAATGGAGATATTTTAATGTAATTCTCAACATGCGTGTGAATGTGGATATGGGTCATTTTTGCAAATGCTACATATCATAAATCTAATGTTATTTGTAGATTCCAATCATACAACTCAATAACGTTATTGGACATGATGCCTACATGGCATACAATCTGGACTTGCGTTAATTATATCACAATGTTTGATCGCCATACACATTTGTTTGTGTGTTGAACGATCTTTATCCTGTAGATACGATGTCTACATGACATACAATCTATACTAACATTAATTATATCACAATGTTTAAATCCCATACACATTTTTTGCTTGTTTAATGATCTTTATCCTCTCCCCTACATGGAGTGCTCCTTAAGGGATTATTTCTTCAAAATCTTACCTGGCTTTTCAGAGAAAAAAATATGCAACTTTCCATAAATATAATTTTGGTTACGTGATTTTATTTAACAATGTTTCAATTAGGTTTATAACCCATGCAACATAGTCACAAGACCCTGTGGGTAGACTTACGAGTTGCCGAGTCTACTTACCCTACCACCTTAGATGGGTTGGTTTGACTTGGACTCAATGAGCATGACTCTAAGCCACATTGATTTTTGCCCAAAACCTCTAAAACCCACTTAGTCTTGGCAAGAACTACTAGGTCAACATAAAATCATTAAGTCAGAGGATTTTAGATTTAACTCTTCCAGTATCGACTCTTGATGTTGGACAATTTACTATCTGAAAACCTTAGTCCCTTTTGTTTCATGAATCATAATTTCACATATGGTTCATGGCGATTTTGAATCTTGATAGATGAATGATGACATGATGATAGGTTGTGATCATTTTTAACATTATAATTCAGTGTGTTTACATTGTATTTGTGTAATCTCTCATGTACAATTATATAAAATCTAAAAAAATAATATTCTTGAAAATCTATATTCTTTGTAATTTTATGGCTTTAGTCACTATCAAGTTGACTCACTAGTTTTTGTTGGGTTCCAAGTTGAATTTGACTCTTCAACCAAAAATATTCTTGTGTTGAGTGAAGTCTACTGACATAGTTATGCAATTAGTATCCTTCTCCCATATTATCTTGAAGGTTCTCTTTATGGAGGACAAACTTTAATGAGCAATGAATTCCAAACAACTTAGCAAAATTTGTTGGGTTCCAAGTTGAATTTGACTCTTCAACCAAAAATATTCTTGTGTTGGTGATTACATACGATATTTTATCCATCATGAACTTGCAGTCCAGCTGTGTCAAAACATGATCAAGAGCCAAGTCAATTAGTAAATAAGTTCCGGTAGGAATCCTCCCCTTTACGCTAGAGGAGGATGCACGTCGTTCCCTCAATTAAGAATTGGTACAAGTACGTGATCACTCAAAATCTGTGAGGCGAATCAACAATCTCTATTAAGCTTTCTATACCTGTTAGCCAACCAAGGGTTTGGCCTCTGAGCCATTTGAGGAAGGTTAGTTGGTAATTGGCTGATTGGGTGTATAGACTTTCCTTCCCAAAAGGTTTCTAGCAGTAAACAGGGAAGTTACCCTACCAATGCAGAAAAGACAAGAGGGGGCCCAAACAAATCAACCAAGGAAGGAGAAACAAGATCAATTAAGAATTGGTACAAGTACGTGATCACTCAAAATCTGTGAGGCGAATCAATAATCTTTATCCGACTACTAAGTGAAGACCTCATAACATAAGGAAAGATAAAATATATTTGACAGCAAAGGAATTGGTAGTATGTCTAATAGTCTGTTTGTCCGCTCTATTCGGTCGGAACCATACATTCTGGCCTTGTCGCTTTCCTGCCTCGGTGTTGACTCCATTTATGCATTTATCTGGTAATAGAAGAGGTCTCTAATAAACCCTTTTTAATCGAAACACTTCTATTTGTAAAATAGGTGACTTCCGGATGAGGTTCACCAGAGGATAGAGATTCTAAAGTGATAGGTATGTGACGAAGGAACCGGTCATCCCGACATATGTTTTAAAGTGGGGCTAATGGGGCCCAGAAGCCCAGGAACATTTAATGAAAAAGAGTCAAGTCTAGTGACTTAGTTATGCAATTAGTATCCTTCTCCCATATTATCTTGAAGGTTCTCTTTTTGAAGGACAAACTTTAATGAGCAATGAATTCCAAACAACTTAGCAATTTTTGGATCCATTAATGAGGAATGAGGAATAAGGAGTTTTTCATCCATTATCAAGGTTCAATTCTCATCATGAGGGCATCCGACCCTTTAGCATGTTGTTGAGGGACGGGGATACCCGTCAAAGACAAAGATGCCCCACCACTAGGTATAAACATGATTCCATCTACAACATGACATGTTGATACGTTTGGTTTGATCACTTGGCCTTTTTCTTTTTTTGGTTGATGTAGTCATTTAACACTTTTTTGATTTCAAAGTATTAATGCTTTAGTGATAGGAGGGTTTTGGACATCTTTACACATACACATGAGAGTGGATTTAAACAACATTTTTTTTTCATAAAATTTATTGTACATGTTACAATGTTAGAGTTAAACATTGATTTAGTGATACAATGTTAGAGTTAAACATTGATTTAGCGATAGGAGGGTTTTGGACATCTCTGCACATGACACTAACTTTAAACAACATTTTTTTAATAAAATTTATTCTACATGTTACAATGTTAGAGTTAAACATTGATATGTTACAATGTTAGAGTTAAACATTGATATGTAGTTTTGCAAACTTAAATGTTAGACTTAAACATTGATATGTAATTTTGCACTATAAATATAGAACCTTTTGTATTTACTCTCCGTACCATTATTAATATGTGCGTATGGATTTTAATTTTTAAGTGATATTATTCATTAAAAATTTAATATAATTTAATATTTAAGTGAGATTTTTCATTACAAATTTAATATTTAACTTTTTAAGTGATATTATTCATTACAAATTTAATATTTAATATGTTATTTGTGAGAATTTATTTTAAGCCGAAAGGATTATTTTTTAACTTTCGGAATAAATTTAATTAATAAATTATATTTATTTTTCTTTTAAATAAATAATAATTAAAAAAATAAATTTATATATCATAAAATTTTAAATCAACCATTAAAATAAATTATTATTATTACATTTATAAATACGATATAATTACACCCAAAGTTTTTCTAATTACTCATTGGCTTAAAATATGTCGATCTCACGTCGAAGGACTTGATTGGCGGTGCACCTAAAAACACATTTGGCTAAGTTCAATTAAAATTCAACTCTTCACTTTAGTTAAATCCACGTTAAACAACAAACAAAACATGATGACCATAATCATCAAAATAATAGTATACGCATTGTATTGTTAGAGATCGGAGAAGCTCCAGAGGTTCTGGTGATGGAGTATAGGCAGATCCATCGAACCACAGCACGGCGCAGCTCGAATTCGTACTGTATAGGTCTATTTTGAACTGACCTACACTAAAATGGAAGTTCTAGGCTTCAATTTGACGTTAAAATCATAGAATGGCCCGGTACAAAGCTGAAGATTTAGGCATTGAGGTCACCTGGTCGATTTCCTGCAAGCTTTGTCCGAAACGCGCAGAATTTGTAGCTGCCGATGGCTGACGGCTGATCTGATGAGAGAATTCAGCATAAAAATGGCTTGGAATGATAAATTTGTTCGTTGGAACGTCGAATTTAATCGAAGAAGTTCGGAAATCGGTTCAAGATCGCTGTAAACGGTAAAGAAATGTGTTATTTATGAGATCTGACAGTTTTATTTACAGTAGATTGTTGTTTATAAGTGTGGAGATGTATTATAATTGTTTTTAGTTTCGGACAACAGTAGAAACGGTTTTAATACTGTGCGGTTTGAATCAGGTTAGGAATCTGTTAGTTTCGAGCTTTAATTTGGCGAAGTGGGTTGGGAAAAGGGGAAAATCACTAAATATAGCTAAAAACTGTGAAGAACTAGTAATTCTGAAGAGCTTTATCGGGTTTTCTAGCGTATAGCTTTGTCTTTTCGGAAATTAAAGCGCGGCGGCGCGTTGTCTAGTGGAATTGTGACTATTTAATGTTTAAATTACAGATTTTGACGAACTTTTGCCACTGAGCAGTGATAAATTTAGGCATCTTAAGATTTTGTAGCGGATTTGTCCCGAATGTGTATCTTTGAAAAAAACCTCCAAGTTTAAATGCTCAGGTTAGAGGGAAATAAATAATGAAAACGGCCGAAAGCTGTGAATAACTACAGCGGCTTGGAGAAACTCTGGTCTTGAATCTTAATAGTCTTCTTTGGACAGTTTGGAGGTGGGATCCCGCTGGAAATACCCCAAATAGCGGTAATTAAATTAAAATTTACCTCAAATAGCAGCGATTAAATTAAAATTTATTAAATATCCACCGATGACTATAAATGGCCCAGAAGAGTTCAAAACACAGAGAAGCAGAATAATTCATGAAGCATTAAATTCGGAGAGATAGCAGGAAGAGAAAGATTAAAAATGATTAAGGAATTTAAGAGTTGGACGTAATATCAGTGGACTATTGTCCAATAAGCATATGGGAAGAAATTGATAAACAGGGTTTGTGCAAATTTCTATAAACATTTGTTAATAGTTACTTTACTTTTCTAAATGAGGTCGGATTCGTTGCAGCGTTATGGGCAATCAAAGTCCAAAAGCGTGAGATCATCAAGAATGATTTTTTTAATTGATTTTTCTTAAAGATAAGTGAAGAGTTTATTCCAGATGTCGGCATGAAAAAATTATTCACATAATTTCATTAAAATAAGAATACGAGTTTTTTAAATGAAGTATGATTCATTCCGTATGAATGATTCAAAACTGATAATTAACATCTTAAAAAGTGTTTTCTATTATACAGTTATTTGTCCTGTGATGACATACATGAAGAGTTTATCAAAACAAAAGCAACAATGTGTATTTGGATTTGATAGATTTCTTCTAAACCCTTTCCTTTCAAGTGATCATTTTTCTACGGCTGCCGTAGATGTTTGTTTGCTTGAATTCTCTTAGACAGTTCTTTTTTCCTGTGATGACATATCTGAAGAGTTTATCAAAACAAATGCAACAATGTGTATTTGGATCTGATAGACTTCTTTTAAACCCCTTCCTTTGAAGTGATCTGATCATTTTTCTATGGCATTTGGATCTGATAAACTTCTTTTAAATCCCTTCCTTTCAAGTGATCATTTTTCTATGGCTGCCATATATGTTTGTTTGAAACTCATTCATCATTCACTTCCAAGTGATCATTGATTTATGGCTGCCGTAGATATATTCTGGAATGCCCTTTTCAATTTACATATTAGATATATTAATTTCCATTTTTTTTTTTAATTGAAGCCATGACCTGTTATTCGTATATTTCTTCTTTAGAATCCCATTTAGAGGAGGTATTTTTTTACATTTATTTCATCATACACTGTTGTTTGTATATTTTTGGTTTGGAATGTATTTTTTAACATTTATTTCATCATACAGTGTTGTTTGTATATTTTTGGCTTCGAATTCCATTTAGAAGAGGTATTTTTTAATGAACGGTTATTCCGATTGTATTCACCTTTTAGTATAGGAAACATATTTTAAGGTTTAACTTTTAACCTTAAAAAAGTATATGTTTTATAATTAATTATTTGTAATTAGTTATTAACAAAACTTTTTATTTTATATTTATTTTACAGTTAATTATATATTTATGTAAGTAATTTTAAGTTTTAACATTTCATGTACATTGATTATAATTTTTACTGGTTTTTAAGAAGAAAAGCTAGGGCCGTATTAAAAGTTTTATAAAATTTAATTTAATTGAATTATAGATAATTATCATGTTTTTTTTTTAATATAAAGTTAAATTGTATTGAGGAGTATATTGGTTTCATTTATTAGATTATGGTTGATGTCATAATTCCAAGGAATATTAACTTTTTTGCTAAGATCATTTATATTCATCACATTTTGTTTTTAAAATATAATTTAAAACTATTTTTGATTGACTAAGAACTTGTTTTCTTTAATATAAATAAATAGGTGAACAACCCAAGATTTAAAAGTATTTACCCCTTATAAATTATCAATAAATTATTTTAAATAATAAGATTTTTATTTAGATAAAATGAAATAGATACACTATATATTTATATCATAAACAAAAATTAAATAGATAATTTTAAATATAAATAAAATTAATCATAAACAAAAATTAAATAGATAATTCTAAATATCATTAACTTTTTTTTAACTTAAAAAATAGTTACCACATCATCGAATCTATTGTTTGATAAAAAATCTGAAAGTAAAAAAAAAGAAATGTCAACCCTAAAAGTCGGTCTGTCACTGTACAAAAATAATAAATTGCATCAAGGGTTGCAATTCTTTGAAATTGTAAAGCATAAAATATTTTAAATCGCTGAAAGATTGCTGGGTAGTTGCAAATTTGGTTGTTGTCGATTAAAGTTTCTTCTTCTTGAGCATTTTGGCTGGGTTGATGTGAATGCCTACTTTTTTTTTTTTCTAAAGCAGAAAACAATGCAGTGGCCCATAGCAGCTGAAACTTTATACAGGCTTTTAAAAGCAGTTGAAGGGCCTCCCTTGCAGTTTAAGGAGTGCATATTACCGTTAACCACAGATACTTTAAAAACATTTTTAACCGCAACGATGAAACTCTAAGGCCCACAGCGTTTGGTATCAGTTGAATTTCTTAATGCGGGGTTCTCTGAACGCTACTCAGCGGCCCCACGTGCATTGCCATGCCTGCCCGATCGTCGGGTAATACGCCCATAAAACAAAGCTCGTTTAGTTTTATTATTGGCGTGGGTTTGGTACTAGTATAGAAAACCGCATAAATGCCTGTAGGGCCACACAGGAGAGCACACGCACGGTGCACCCCACCTCGGTTTTAACCAAGGGAAAAAACCGGGATTCGAGTTGCTCTCATCTCGGTGAGTTTTAGCAGCGGGATTCCCGTTTATGGAACAGCGTTCAATGCACTCAACAGTCGTTGGATGTTAGACAAGTGTTATGGATTGCTGATCTATACCAACGGGAAACGGATCAGTCCAAACTAAACCCGGCTCCTTCGGTCAGACAGCTGCAGCTGCTCCTCCGCCATAATAGTCCCGTGAGTGTCTTACATTGCCCCTTTTCACAAACCCAAATCCCCCATTGGTACTGATTCGCCCAGGTTGTTCCCCATGTGCCCGGCCCCCCTTTACATCTAGGTTTCTCTACTTTGCTTCCCTTTCGGTCCATCGTAACTTGTTTTCCACTCCATTAGAGCTTTTCTTTACCCATTTAACAGTCTCTAGTTCCAGCCCTAAGGCTACCCTGATCTTCGTTTCGGGAGCTAAAATTTCGGTCCATTGACCTCCTTGTCCATACTCGGTACAACTGTTATCGAGCACGCTTGATTTGGGCATGAATCACAAACCGTGCATGTTTCTCAGGTCCTGACGCATGGGTTTTTTTAATCTGTAAGCTAATGGTTATGGATGCTTTTGAGGCCAAATTTCAGATTTGGGTAGACGGGATCAGTGGGTGTTTTTAGCTTATTGATATTTTTGAGGCCAAGTTTTAAGATTTGGGTTCCTGGGTGTCTGTGTTTTATGTTAGTGCAGGTTCATCGTCGGCATTGGAGATCTTGGAGGGTGGGTTTCCGAATACAGGGGCAGATCAGCGGAATTGTTGAATTGCAGGAGCACTGTTGAGGGTTTGGAAATTTAATAGAATGAGAGTATCTACAGCTGCCCTATGGTGATGTGCGATGTGAGGGACACAAATGCGGGCAGATATGCAGGTTTAGCTGCTGCTGATCATGGTAGCGGCTTATCCCTCTGCGGCTTCTCTGCAGCAGGCACAACTCACAGAATCTCAGCAGCAGCAGCAGCAGCAGAAGAAATTAGAGGAGAATGGGCGAGCCCCCTTGGCACTTTCTGAGAAAAACAATGGCATTCCCCGCAAGCCTCGGAGCAGGGAAGTCACCTCCAGGTATAAGACTGCCACTACATCTTCTTCTGGGCCTCCGACGACTTCTGCCAGACGGTGCCCATCTCCCACTGTCGGTCGAATTCTCCCAACACCAGATGCCCCTACTCTTAAACGAGCACAGTCTGCCGAGAGGAGACGCCCATCTCCATCACCAACCCCTGTGGCAGATTTAAAGGCAGCTAATGGGTCGGTGGAAGCTTCAACAATTGCTGGCAAACGCACTCCAGGACGCGGTCCTGAGGGCCTCTGGCCTTCAACGCGTAGCTTATCTGTTTCCATGCAAAGGGATTCTTTCTCATCCAGAGAGAAGTCCAACGGCCATACCGTTGATCATACGCTTAAGCCCGCGGCAAATATTGTGCAGAGAACGGGGGATTCAGCTTCAAATTTACAGCGCAAGGCGACCCCAGAGAGGAAGGGGACCCCCGAGAGGAAGGGGACCCCCGAGAGGAAGAGGACACCCCGTAGACAGAGTACTGAATCTGAAAATGCAAGGCCTGTTGATAATTCACACTCAAAACCAGATCAACATCGTTGGCCAGGCAAAAGCAGTGCAAAGGTAATTGGAAATGCACTGACCAGGAGCGTGGATCTCACAGATAGACCAAGTAGGGTGGCCAGCCTTTTAATGCAGGGCCAGTCAGCAATGGGCATGGCAGGTACACCCAGGTCTGTTGCTGTAAATAGGGCTTTTCAGCGGTCCATTAATGAGGGTCCTGTTGGAAATGGGACATCTAATGCTGCAAGGCGTGCATCCTTTGATGGAAGAGTAAGGGTTGCATCAAAAGCGATCGATTCCTGTCCAACAGAAGCTTCTAATTCAGGGAAATCAAGTGTAATGATAGATGGAAACAATCAGTCCAGACAACCACCTCAAGAGGTAGAACACCTAGCCTCAGACGCTGGCACTAGTGCCTGTGACCTTGCGTCCGACGACTCGGAGAGTGTGTCCTCTGGTAGCAACTCTGTGGCACACGAAACTACCAGTAACAGTCAAAGAAGTATTTCTGGAGGTCACGTAAACCGAAGTACAACGGTTCCGGCTCGGTTTTGGCAGGAAACTAATAACAGGATGCATCGATTGTCTGGGGTGCGGTCGTCTGCTCCAGAATCTGATTTATCATCAGGGTTCCTGAGATCAACAGCACGCTCAAAGGTTGTATCATCAGCAACTGGTCAAGTTATGAATGGGCTAGAACGAGCAATATCCTCACCACGGTTTGCGAATCGGTTCCAGGCAACACCACTTTCAGGGCCGCAACATTCCCTTTCCCCAGTCAAGGTGATGGCCTCATCTTCTCCCTCAAGAGGCCTACCAAGTCCAACAAGGACACGGCTACCACCGTCGGTGGCCCCAGCGAATTCTCTACATGTACGTTCGAATAGTACATCGTCTGTGCTCAGTGCATCATCTCTGCTAAACTTTGGTGTTGATGTTCGAAAGGGGAAGAAGGGGACGAGCCAGGTAGAAGAGGCCCATCATCTGCGTATACTTCACAACAGATTATTGCAATGGCGATTTGTTAATGCCAGAGCAGAAGCTGCCATGAATGCTCAGAAAGTCACAGCTGAGGTCTGTTTTTTTACACCTCTGCAATATTGCAAGATATTGTCAATTAGAACTTGTTTATTGGAACATCATCATCTGTTCTCATCTGTAATCTATCCACGAACTGGCAATATCTTTCACTGTTTGTTTTAATTGCTAAGAAACCTAAATTATAGTCATTGTCAGATTGGAAAGTGATTCTTTGATTCAGTGCAAAATTGTGTTCCAGTTATTTGCCTGAGTTCTGGGATAATTGATCTTTCAGAAAAGGTGTACATTTGTTCCTGAAACTGATTGTGTCATAGCATCTTTTTCGTGTGTGTTCTAGTCATATAATTGAAATGCAAGTTAGCATTGTGTAGTCCCCTTTCTCTTTTTCAACTTTTTTTCCAGTTGAGGGGATATATTCTATTTCTTTCTGGAAAGATGCTTTGTAACTTACCTTATTGTGCTTCCTCCGTGTCTGGTAATGTTTAACATAGTTTGCCTTTTGTATCTGTTCTTTTATGACTATCTACAATGTTTTGTGTCCCCATTCAAATCTGTGTGTGTGTGTGTGTGTGTTGTATTCATAGTTAAATGTTTAAGATCAGAAATGGTTACTGCTCACTTCAATCCAAAGAAATTCTTTTCCATCTAACACAGTGTGCGGTGCATACTGCACTATGATTGCTTTCCTTCATCAACTTTGTTGCTTAATTTTAACATATGATGCCTTTTTTTTCTATGGGTGCCCTGTAACCCAACCCTGTGAAGGTCCAAAGGTTCTTAGTTTTTTAAACATTTTGAATTGATTCTTAGCAATGACTTTTACTTTCAGATGCCTTTGTTGTTTTGGAGATAACTGGAATAGTTACAAAGGAATTACGTCTTGAGTTACCTGTGTAGGTAGTTTGATACTAGTTGTTCTTCAATCAATATAATATAATGCTGTAAGTTACAAAATCTGCAAAACTGCAGACTAATTTAAGGGCATATCTTTGGTACAGAACAGGTCCAAGCACATTAATTTACATCGTCTGTTTTCAGTCAGTCCTACCTAAAACTAGTCTAATTAGTTTATTCTGATGGTTTTGTTTTGAACTTCTTGTTGCTTTAAAATTTCCTTTCCTGCTATTATGTTTTTTCATTTTTACTTGATGTGATTCAAAGGCAAACCTTTTGTACACAAGATGTACAGAGCAAGTGAGCACATTATTCTTGAAGGGAACATTCCAATGGTGAAAGTAGAAAATTTTGCTCTCTTAGGAAAAAAAAGACGTTGAAGCCATGACTATAGGTACTGTGAAAACAAGAACTAGCCATTGAATCATACCAAAGAAGGCAAAAGGTTGAAACACAGAATGGATCATTGTTGATTTGAATATTGTCAGACTACACGGAATTTGCTCTCTTTATCATACTATATGATATAGGTTGCTCAATTTGATTTTGGTTATCATGAGTATCACATCATGCAAAAGTGCATTTATGTATAAAATGTAGACCGGCTTGTAATGTATATGGATCTATTAACCAGCCTTAGTATGACACGTCTATTATTACAATATCTTGATTCACAAGGATCTGAAGTTTTGATGTTTGGCCCAGAAACTGCTTTATAATGTCTGGGTTACAACTTCAGAACTGCGAGATTCTGTAACAATGAAGCGAATCAAGCTGCAACAAGTGAGGCAAGAAAACAAGCTTAGTTCCATTCTCAGAGGACAGGTCAGATTTCTAACTTTTTCCAGTGTCAGATTCTAACTTACTTTAGAGTATTTTGTAATGACCATTGCAAGGCATGCCTTTAGATCTTTGTATGAGGCCTTTTTAACTCTTTTTTTTTCATTTTTGATACTATCCTGCTAGTCAGGGTTTTAACTTTGAAGTTTGAAGTATGCACAAAACATGTCTGTAGGTTTTTTCATAGAGCCATGTCAAATAATATTCTCAATGAGAAGTGGCCTAAAAGAGCTCAATGGTGTTTCTCTTTACTGAGTTGCTTCTTGGAATAATTCTTTAAAACTTTGATCAGAAGCCTGATATTCAATGAGGTTAAAATTTTGCTGCTTTATTCTGGTTGTGATACATAAATAAATAGCTTGAAAGGAAAGCTATGTGTGCAGTTTCTGATTTTATCATTTTAGCTTTATTGACCATCTACAATGCCGCATTTGTATTAACAGTATATTCACAAAAGTCATGGAGCTTGTGCTGACCATTTTAATTCTTCTGTATTATATTTACATCATTTGGCTCTTTGTTCTGAACGATTCAACAAATCTTTTGTCTGCTGTACTTCAGGTTGTCCTGTGTAACATTCCTTTTCAGCTAACTATCCAATTAACAATTTATTTCATCTGGTGTCAAATGAATAGAAATTAGTTTATCGCACTATTAAAGACTGTTCAATAACACATTCATGTGTACTGAATCTACTGAAAGGACTCAAGAAATAATTGTATTACTTGTGAAGTCAGTTCAGGCTTGAAATGATCCGAAATGACTCGCTGGTTACAAACAAGTCAAACTCAGTGGTACCTGATGTGTATTGAAATTTACTCACACAATTTTTCCTGAGTTCAATTTTAACTATAGTATTTTTGTATGTTTGTTAGATTTTTGCCATGTTTCTCCCATGTTCGAGTCATACTCGTGTTCTTCTGCTTTGTCAAGCCATTCCTGAGTCAAAATTCTGTGTCTACGAATTACATGTTTGTTGATTTATCAAATAATTGTCATTGACACTAGACTATTATTTTTTGTATGTGTCCTGTGTTAAAATGAAATAACTGCCTTTGTTCGTTGAATATTTTTGTGGAGAAAGATGAGTGCTTTGTGGTTCTCCTGTCTTCTTGGACTAGGAGGTTAGAACATATAAGAGAGTTTTATGGTTTTTTCCTTGTTTGTTATTACTTTTATAGTTGATCATATCTTAAGTCATAAGGAAAAATTAAAATAATTCCTTTAATGTGTCAATTAGGATTTCTAAATTCTTATCTATCTCTCTTTTAAGTTTATAAATTGAAATTTTCTTTTATTAATGAAATAGACAACACATATATGGCTACTTACAATAAAAAAAATAAAAAGTTTGTAAAAGGCTGGCTACCAGATATCTATCTTGGCCATGCCAAGCATGGAGTAAAAGAACAATCAACATTGCTACAAGCTATAAATAGAAAAAATAGTGCATATTATAGTATCAATAGCAAATAGTGCAATAATATCTTACGGTATTCTGTGTATAACCAGTATTCAAACATATTACAAAAAATAGGAACCAACTTGCTGGAGTTGATGATCACAGAAATAAAACAGAGCACAAATAAAGCAGGTAGTAATAAAGGTGTAGTCCTTGGCAATCACCCATTTATTAGCTTGTGGCAGATCTTGATCATGGTCATCATGGTCTCCCAAACCATCCTTTAGAGGCATATAGATGAGTAGTAGCTGGTAGCCATCTACCTTGATCTTCTAGTCAGGTTGTCTAGACCACTCAAATGACCAAATTCATGGTTAGGTAGTTGTTGAACAACTATGATTGCCATTGCAAATGCCTTGACTAATTTACTTTGGTCATTAGAATCATTGGTGTGTTGGAAGGACCTCATTGCATCCTCTGCCTTGCATGTGATCTACTCTCACTCCTGTCATGTTCCTCTGTTAAACTGTCCTCGAGCGTCAAGAGTGACTTTGCTGTACCGTGTATTTTTTAAATTTTATTTACCCTCAATGACTAGGGTTTGAGAGTTTAGCTGCATTTGAATTGGTCAAAGGGTTTTTTTGAATGATTAATTTTGTGAGTACAGAGATCTGAGACTTCCCAGTACTCTGTTGATAGTATTCTACGTGATTGTAATAACAGCTCATAGAGTGATCTTCTGGGCAAGGTTGTCGTTCATAGATAATATTTTCCTGAAGGTGTATATCCAATTGTGTTAAATGACTTTTAGAAAACTTCTGTGTTCATCGAATCAATGTTCCTGACCAAAATTTTGTCAAGATCAAGACTTAAGACAAGTCACAGTACCCATTCAGACCGTAACGTGAAGATGTAGAAGCATGGACAGTGTGACGATGGATCATATTTTGGAAAGAGTCAATTCAATTTGCCCTCTTACGTGACGTGTGTTGTAATGTGTGCACTATTGTTGAGTAATACAAAGAGAGTGAAGCGGCTCTAGGAAAGAATGAGTGCATGGTGAGCATTTCAGAGAACTCGTGGATTCCTCTGTCAGGTTATGTATCACTGTTTTGCTAAGTTGTTCAAACCTATGGGGTTATGTTATGTCAGAGATATTGTTTGTGAATTATGGAGATTAACATTAACATATTGCCTTTAATATTTTGATGCAAACTTGCAAGTTTAAGGTTTTATTTTGATTGAATCATGTTTCCTAAAGTTTTAAATTGAAAGTGGTGAAGTATGAATATGGTGAGGCAGTAATGGTGCTTATAATAGGAGATAAACAAGAGTTAAAAGGGTTGTGAATTTTTTAACCATATGAAGGCAGTTTTTTTTTGCATTTCACACTGAGGGGTTTTGCATGTGTTCCCATATTATTTCTTGGTCACATGCACTTAAGGGGATGATATTTTAAAGGGATCTGGATTGAGGTTATTAGCATTTTTTGAGGAATTTAATGTATTTAACAATAGTTAAATGGGTTGAGAGTTTTTAAACCATATGAAGTCTATTTTTTATAATTTGCACTTGAGGGGCTTTGCATATATTTCTTGGTCCCATGCAGTTAAGGGGATGATATTTTAAAGGGATCCAAATTATCTGCCTTTTAATGGGGTTATCAGTATTTTTTTGAGGAATTTAACGTAAAAGCTGTTTCCATGTTTATTTGAGCCTGGTTTTTACAACACAGAGAGAAACTTGTTAAAGTCATTTATTATTAAGTGTGCGAGGACATAAAGTGTAGATGTTGTTTTTGTTTGGATGATGGTCTATTTATCTCAGGTTGCCATGTAGTGGAGTCAAGGACCCTATGTATTTTTCGTTATTATTAAGTGTGCGAGGACATAAAGTGTAGATGTTGTTTTTGTTTGGATGATGGTCTATTTATCTCAGGTTGCTGTGGAGCATTGCTGACCCCATGCATTTTCAGTGTATAGATGAGTGAGAAGGGTCTATTAGCCTGTGTATATTTGAAGAGATCAGAGGTAGGGTGATGTAGTGATTCACATAAATTAAGGGATATTGCATAACAACACCTTGGAGGTACTGTTGTAGAAGCTAGACAGTGACAAGATAGGGTGGAGGGTAGTGTGGAACCAAAGGTGGTGAGCAGTCAGGTGTGCATTTGCTATTGTAAAACCTCGCTTAGGAGATGACATTGGATGTTGTGTGTCGCTCATGTTCATGAGAAGGTGTCAAGTTGATATGACACAAATGAGAAAGGATGAAGAGACAGTGTGAAGGTTGTCAAGGGTGGCATTGATCTTAGGAAGCATACACACCCTAGGATATATGGTGATTACTGATTGAAGCATCGCAGAGAGGTTGATGGATGATGAGGAGGTGGTGGGATATCAGAAGACACAGAAGATGGTGTAGGGCACTAGTTTCTGCAGGGTACATGTGTGGTGGAGTAGGGTGATGTTGTTCGGTTGCAAGTACAGGGAATTGTGCAAACAATGCGTAGTTCTGTTGCACGTGTTGTGGAAAGGTACAGGACAGTTGCAGCATGCACATGGCCTGGATTTTAGCATATAAGGCTCCACATAATTTTTGCATGTACGGGGCACAAGGGTAGTATACACTTGCAACAAACAGCTTCTCTTAGTTTGGTTGTAGCAGTTAAAAGCAAACTCAATGTGTATGTTTTTGTACTCTGGTCTTTGGGTGGGATTTTAGTATACATAAAATCGGGGGAGTGTTGGGATATTGTAATGGTCCAATGTTAGTATAGGTTAGGCTACATAGTTACCAGAAACATGATGGTAGGAGGGAATTTTCAGGCAAAACTTACAAAAAAGGGAAATGCGTGAAAAACGCCATTTCTGGCATTTGTTTCCCATTTCTTGACGCGTGAAATGTTTTATAAGAAGTGCCTTGAAGAAATGGTCTGCAAAAAGGCCCATGGAACTAGTCAGGCCCAATTGCCAGTATACTACTATACCCCAGTGGGGTTTTTTTTGTGCATTTTTATTTGTAGGGTGTGTTTTCCTAGTGCAAGTCTGAGCTTGCCTCCATTAACTCATTTTACTGCCTTGAAGATTTGTGAGATAGTGAGGATTTTGCAGCCTAATGTAGAGACAAATCTTTGTGGTGTCGTTGATGGACAGTCAAGATATCAGCTTGCTCTCTCTACAACAAAATTTGACCCATGCTCAACACCTTTTTCCACTCTCCCACAACAAATCTAACCAAGGGTTTTACTGATGCCAGTCCCTTATGCTGGACTTGTTTCAGAATTTTTTTGTTGTAACTTGTTAAAGATCATCACCCTGCTATTGCTGATAAACGGAAATGCTAGTTAAAGTTGCAGTGGTGCTTTCCTGGTGTCTTGCATCCACATCCAACTCTGAAATGCTGAACAATGTTTCAGGCCTCTCCTCCAAGAGTTTCCAGTAACACATGTGTGTATGGGTGTCGTTGATGGACAGTCAAGATATCAGCTTGCTCTCTCTCCAACAAAATTTGACCCATGCTCAACACCTTTTTCCACTCTCCCACAACAAATCTAACCAAGGGTTTTACTGATCCCAGTCCCTTGTGCTGGACTTGTTTCAGAATTTTTTCAGAATTTTTTTGTTGTAATTTGTTACAGATCATCACCCTGCTATCGCTGATAAACGGAAATGCTAGTGAAAGTTTCAGTGGCGCTTCCCTGGTGTTTTGCATCCACATCCAACTCTGAAATGCTGAACATTGTTTCGGGCCTCTCCTCCAAGAGTTTCCAGTAACACATGTGTATGGGTGTCACTTGAGCATAGGTAGCAAGTATAGGCTACAAGTGAGGAAATGAAATGAACGTCACTTGCGACCTATAAAATTGGATGTACCCCTTTAAGGAATTCTAATCTCTTCCTACATCTAATTCAGTTTATATTTTTGTATCTGTAACTCTGCCTCTTGCTTAAATGCTTGCTTCCTTAACCTGCTGATAGAACTCTTGACCCAAATTCTTCAATATTTCATCCCTTAGGTTTATTCATGCTTAAGCTAATGCTTGATAGGTGCCTTGCTTAACCATGCTGAGCTAATGGTTGATAGGTGTCTTCTCCTACTAGAGGCATTTTCTTCAAGGCTTAAGGCCTTGATTGGAGCAGGTCTTAAGCTTTATTTTGAAATTTTCATTTCCTTCTACATATGTCACATCAAAAACATACTTCTAAGTTATTAAGGATTTTAAAAATCTCCTTTGTCATGCATTAAGATGAGACCATGTGAAGACGTATGTTAAACTTTGACAATCTGTCTTCAACAAAACTTTTTGCGAAGATAAAAGTATCTCAACTTTCACAAAGCATGGATAACTGTTGTTAACTCTAAATCTTGAGTGGGATAATTCAATTCACCGTTCTTTGATTTCCTTGACTTGTAACTTGTAAACAATAAGTTACCTTCTTAGGGTGTACTCCACCAAGTCCTTTTAGACATGTGTTTGTCCATACCACAAACTCGCCATTGGGATCTGGTTACTGTAATATGGGAGCACCGGTAAGCAACTCCCTGAGCATCTAGAAATGATCTTCACATTGTTTTTTAACTCGAACTTCTTCTCCATCCTTTGCAACAAGTTAATGGGATTCAAATTTCATTATATGGAAGGAAGAAGTTAGAACCTTTACACAATCCTCATAATATCCAATCAAACCCATGAAGCTTATGACTTCTACTATATTCTTTGGAGTTAGTCAATGTACAATGGCTTGAATCTTCTGAGGATGCCTTCTTATTGAATTTTAACTTTGCACACAGGTTCTATTCCATGAGCTCTTGCAAGATCAATCTAAATTGCTAACTATGCTATTTCTTTTACTTGGATTATACCAGCATTTATCAAGAAGCACCAAGACAAATCCGTCCTGGTTTTTGTGAAATCATTACTCATCAAACTTGTAAACAGCACAGGTGCATATGTCAACCCAAAAGGAAATATAAGAAACTTACGACGATGACCTTATATAGTTCTAAAAGAAGTCTCAAAAACATCATCATCCTTTATCTTTCACTTGTGATAAGTTATAATCAGTTCTAAGATCAATCTTGGAGAATTCTTCACTCCACACAAAAGATCAAGTATATTGTAATCCTGGGTAGAGGATACTTGTTCTTTATTGTAACGTTCTTTAGTTGGCAATAATCAATACAGTTTTAAGGTTTTGATTCTTATTTTTCACAAATGCCACTAGGGTAGGGGTTACACTTCATCTAATAAGCCCTTTATCCTACTTTTCTTACAGCTTCATCTTTAACTCAAGTTATCAACTAGCTCCAAACTTCAAAGTGGACATCCTACAAGGTACTTAGGTAATTGGTTTCATTCAAGCACTAAATCAATTTTAGGATCTATAGCTCTCGGGGGTGGAAAAACTGAACTCAATTAGAAATACATCATCTAAGTCTGTCGGGCTGTGATCTAGCGGTTAAAATAGGGCATTACCATGTTAGTGACCCAAGGTCAAACCCTGACAGGCGTAGAACCCTGGATTATAAGTTGGTCAAGTTTGATGGGTTTCATATGTAGCACTAATTAAAAAAAACATTAGCTAATTATTGTGAAAATTCATGGATACTTGGACCCTCATTGGCCAATGAATCATACTATGCACTAGATATATCACATAGCTAGCACCCGTTTTTTAGGTATATATCACATAGCTAGCACCCGTTTTTTAGGTACCTCCTCAGACTTCATCTACATGGTTAAAATCTGTCTCAAATAAATAGGTTCTATCAATCCCACAACAACTTGGTGGTTTACTGCATCATCTAGTCATTCTATACATTTGTCATAGGCTATAGCATATGGGGCATAAGTTAGTAGTCGATACTAATCATCACAACTCACATAATAAGTCCTTGTTGAATAACATGTAAAATATGGACATGTATTCAACCCGTTCAAGTCTATTGACAATTTTTCTAGACATGGATAACTAGTCTCAGTTCCTGTTGCCATTTCATCTTCCCAAGGTTCATCATGTTTTTCTAGTTTAAGAACACATTTACTCTTTTGCAATATAGGAACCAAAGCTATCTATAGCACCTGGATCTGTCAAGTAGAAAGTGATTGGTCAATGAGTTTACTAAGAGTCTCAACAACTGATTGGTTCTATCTTTGCTTTTTCTCCAATTCTTCATAAATCTTCCTTGTCACATGTTGCTTTTGCCACGTTTGCAATAGTTTAAGGCTGGTTGTGCCTTCTTTGTGGGCACTCATTCTGATAGTTTTCCCCTTTTGTACAACATCCTGCCAATAGGACCCTTCCATTGCTTCTTGTTCATTTGTTTATTTTATTTTCTTCTTACTACATTGTTTTGCTTGCTTTCTGATCAGATTTTAAGAATGTTCTAAACCACTTTGTCCATTTCTCCTTGCAACTTTTCCTTCACCTTATTTTCCAGGTCTTGCTTGTGCTTCAATTGGTCTTGACAATGTTTATCGGTAGCCTCATACAAGCTTTTTGGTTCGAACGCCCAAAGTTGCATTGCAATTGTTGGATGTAACACAGTAATAAAGCAACTGACCTTAAGCTTCTGATCCATTTTGCAGTTAGCACAAAGACCATAAATCTATGTTTATCTTCCTATGTGGCCATAGTTTCTTGTTTCATATTATAAAATTTCATTCAGCTTTTGTTCAAAATAATGCTCAGAAAGAAATTGCCTTTTTGAAATGATGGGTAAACAGATTTCAGTTGAGTTCATCATCACGCTCTTACATACTTTTGCATGCTGTCTTATAATAAGCTGCTATTTTAGCCTTCATATCACTAGAGAAATGTCCAAGCAACCAAACATCTGCCGCAATTCCTAAGGTGCTACCATCAAAAGTTGGGTTCTCTTCAACATGGTGATTTTCTTCATAGCATAATCTGCAGTTCCTCTCTATATGTAAACTAGGTGAACCACATGCTCATCTTTTCTTATTGGATGCTGCATGTACATTTTTTGTGTTTATATTGACTACAGGAAGGATGATAGCTCTTAGTTGCATCTTCATGTTGACATGGGTGTTTATTTTGCAGGCATACTTCTTACACTTTGCTGCATTTTGTTTGAATCCCTATGATCATTCCTTGTCAGACTGTTATCTTGTCTTGAATCCCCATCAATGTGTTATGTTACCTATGCGGTTCTTCAGGGTTTCTTGGTCCAAATCCTCTTTCAACATGTTCCTCTTTTTTTACACAACTTTTTACTGTTGCATGTTGCTTGTGTAATTTCAACATGAGATTCTTAATGTGCTCGAGGCTTCAAACAACACTCTCTTACCTCTTCATCTACCAATTAGCATCATTCTCTTTGTTAATGGGTCTCATCTACTAGTTCCTTGTTCTCATCTACCAACTTGATACTGTTAATCTTGTCCCATTAGCTTTCTAGACAGTTTGTAGTCTTTATCCATTGATTCACATAAGCATTATGGAGCTAAGAGAGAACACTGTAGGCTGGTGTGTTAAGCCATTAATCCTATAAAATACACTAAACTTCAAACTTGAACAATAGAAATACCTACCATTTACTATTGCCAACACTTAAGATACATAAGCACAAGGCAAATGTTGTATTACATTGCAACAATATCAAATATTGAGAGGATGACACTAGGAGAGTGTCTCACGTACAAACAATTTCACAGGGATGCATGGCGTTTCAAACCTGATTTATGCAAGCGGTCTCCTACAAACACGTTTTGTACATTCTGTTAGCACTCCGTAAATCTGTTCGACTGATAAACAGACGACGAAGGTAACTTTTTCAACCGACTTTGAGACCCGAAACTAGCCTTTCGGATCTGGAGAGGGCTCTCTCGGAAGGCGCAGTCTTCGTGCAGGATATGGCTTTGAAAGCAGTGGCTAAATTTAACACCTTTGATATGATGGGTTCTGGTTATATTGGCGCAAGAAAGTGAGACTTGGGCTATGGAGTTGATCTGAGGAAAGGACGGGGACAAATGACTCAGTGACTGAACTTGAGAGGATAAGGCTAGGCAAGCAACAATCTTCAGTGCAAAACCGTAATGTGAGGTGGGAGAAAAACACAGGAAGTAACTCGGAGCACCGCTGCAGGTGAATTCGGAGTTAACTTTTAGAAGAAAACGTTTTGTCTAAGTGGCGCAAACAAGGGGCACTGCGCAGCGAATCCACAGGTTCGAAAATTTGTTCCGAAATAGACAGAAAAAATATGAATAAAAGATGACAGGAAGCACATACGCAAAAAGAGAGGAACACAATACATCCAACTGCTACAACTAGAATCTTTTCATCAAGTTACAGGACCTTTGCATTAAATTCCGGTCAAAAATTCAGATTACATACAATAGCTGTGGCTACCAAATTTGCCAACCAACCCTATTTACATAAAAATGATCCCCATATATAGAAAACTAATGTCACCCTTGGCTGCTAGGGTCGAACTACTCCCTCCTGAAATCATGGATCTGTTTTCTTTGAAAGAGAACAATAACTTCAACGGATTCACTAAAAATAGAAAACCAAACTTTGCCAAATCATAATCGTAACCGAAATATTCTTTATAATCATTGATCATGATAAAAATTCGACCATATGGTTGTGATGAGCCATCATGTGCACTGCTGGACACTTTGTCACCCTTGCACAACAAGTCTGCTACGCAACAATAACCTACAGCAAAACACGCAGCAGATTGTGCAACAAACGAGGAAAATAGGCGTTAAAGATGGCATCGTATCTCACTGATAAAACACTATTTTTAGAAATTGAGATAGGTTTTTGTAGTTAAGCTCGTTATAAAGAAAAACCTCTCGGTTTCTTGAAATTCATCTCCAGCTGGCCGGAATACGTGTCGCAAAAACATGTCTCGGATAGGAAATCATGAAAACTGAAAAAATAGGGCTCAAATATTCCTTCGAATCTCCCAATCCGTGACACATTTTTCAAATCTGAGAGAGGTTTTTATTATTTGGTTTGTCCTCAACAAAAACCTCGGGGATTTTCAAAATTCCTCTCCAGTTGGTCAGAAAGTGATCTTGAAGTTGACCACCAAACCAGTCATTTGCGCAGTGTGACCTGTAGCCTATGCGCAAGAAAATCCACTGCGCGATGACATCCTCTGTGCAACAACATCCTATGCATGACAGAATCCACTGCGCGACATAATCCTCTGCGTGACAACATCCTATGCGTGACATAATCCACTACGCGACAACATCCTATGCGCGAAAGAATCCACTCTACGACAACATCCTATGCGCGACAACATCCCACTGTGCGACGAAATCCATTGCGCGAAAGCATCCCATAGCGCGACGAAATCCACTGTGCGACAGAATCCTTTGCGCGGTGAAGTGCTCTGCGCAGCGCGCAGTTGCAAATGGAAATGGAACAAATAAATGATAAGCTTTCTTTTGAAACTGACCCTTGAAGATGTTAGATGATTCTAGTCAGAAAAACAATATGGGTGCTAACATGCATGACTTTGCAAATTGTTGACAAACCTATAACCTTAGCTATGAAAATCATGGTGCTAACACATTCAGTAGAAATGTCTTTGAAACTTTGTCCCTAGGTTTGCTTGTTTGTTGTGGATAGGATATTTTATTTGTTCAGATATAAATGAGAAGCCTTTACCTGGGTAATTGGTCCAAATGTCTCAATTATGTTAAAGGTTTAAAACAGAAAAAGCAGGCTATGTATGGATGTATGTTCAACCAACTATCTTTTAAAATATCTCTACTTGAAAGGTGGGCTTAGTTGAAATCCGTGCACATAAACTGCTATCAAGAAAATTGCTAACTTATTGAATCCTGCCCTTTGAAAAAATTGTATCCCGAGAATGTGAATGGACCAAGGTTGAGGACTCCACTTCTCAAGGAAGAAGCTTCATTAACTAGAAT
>SNQJ01S0003725.1:82959-98873 GCA_010110895.2 Picea sitchensis | reverse complement strand
TGAAACTTAGAGCCATACTAAGGTCAAGGACATACCTTAGATGACAGCCTCTTAGGACCTCAAAATCTCTATAGGCCCAAGGTTTCAGTCTTGCATTCCAAGAGAAGAGAGGGAGTCTCTTTTAAGCACCCGCAGGAGGCTTAACCGATGCTCAGTGTGGAGTGGATTCTCCTAGGAGCTCAAGGTTCAGAGTAGCTGTCAGGAAAAGATCTTCTAGTTCGAGTTCTGTGCAGGTGTTGAGGATGGCTCCAGGTTCAGAGGGAGCTCCTACTGAGCATAGTGTGATGGGACCAGATGATGGAGATGGCAGCGAGTACATCCCTCGCTAAGAGGGAGTGTTAGCTTTTATAGCTTGGGAGGTACTCCGCATGTGTCTTGTGTGCGAAAGTTACCTTGTACCTACACTACTAGACACTTGACTTTGTAATGGGTTTTTATAAAGTTGTGATAAAGTGGTTCTGTTATTAAAGTGACTTTTTTAATAAAGTGTATCTTCTAATATTAAAGTGACTTTTTTAATAAAGTGTACCTTCTAATATTAAAGTGACTTTATCTCATAATGTGCACTTATGTAATAAAGTGAAAATGTACTTTAATATTTTAAGTGATTTATTTTGGAGAGAATGAATCATGACTCTTGATCTTGTAGATCTTGGCCATTAGATCTAGGGTTTGAGAAGGTGAATGGTCACTTTCAGATTATAAGAGAATGCATTGGGTAGTGTGCAACACATTGAGAAGGAGATTGAGAGAGATTTTCGAGTAAGCTTGAGAGAGGGAAGTTAGGCCAGCAAAGAGGGTGCATTTCCCAAGAGATTTTGGGCACAAATCCCAAGGGAACATTTCTGTTTGAGTGCTGAGTTATTTTTCTGTTGTTGGAGGCCGTACTGTACAAGTCCGTACATCAAGGGGAAGAGGGCATGAAAATCGAGGCAGCATTGGCATGGTTTTCGAGGCTGTTATGAGTATTTTTCTTGCTGCTGGGCTGTACAGATCAGTCCATACAGCAGACTGAGGGCACACTTTTCAAGGTGCAGATTTCTGGGCAGGTTGTACAACAGTACAGATTTGGCACGTTTTTCAAGGTAGATATTTGGGGGCTGTTTTAGTGTGCTGTAAGTGGATTTCTCTTGCTGGAACTGATATTTATTGTTGTTGATATGTACTTTCCTGAAGCTGAATAATAACATCTCTCTTTCTTTGGGTTTCCCCACATTGGGGTTTTTGCTGGCATTGCCTAAATTTCTGAGTTTTTCTGAGTTGAATGGTTGCTGTTCATTGTGTATTTCTGCTTATGGTAATTTCTGAATGTGAGTTTAGACATTGCAGAGTTCATACAAGACAGTTATCTCTAGGTTGCTAAGTGTATGACATAATCTTTACTTGCTGATTTTGTCATTAAATTTCTACAGCTTCGTCATATCTCTTTTTAGGATTTTTACTTTTCCTTTCTATTTCTTTTTCCGTGTCTTCTTAGTGTTCCTTTGGTACTTCTCTTTGTTAGTTTACTTGGTTTCTCTGACTGTGTTCTCCATTTCCTTTCACCTTCAGGAATTCGAGTTGTTGTTTGCTTGGCTTTTACTGTGGGAATGGTGAATTTGTGTGAGGGAGATCTACATGCAAGGATGGTGAGCTACTTATGAAGACATGATGGAGAGGGCATATTACCACGAGTAAGGTGCATGCATGCATGCATGCTTTATTCTAGAAGGGTGTAAATCCCAATGCATGCAGGGCACATGCAGACCTTTAGAATTTCACATTGGGAGAGATTTCCCCATGTAAGGTGCAATTATTTTGAGAGAGATTCCCACATTCATGGGACATTGGCACACTATTCTGGGAAAGATTCCCCCTTGCTTATGGCACACTATTCTAGTAGAAATTTCCGCATGGAAGGTACAGTTACTTTGGGATTTACACTGCATGCATGTTGAAGTTATTTTAGGAGTTGCATACCATGCATGTGAGGTGTGCCACTCTTGAGGCTATCCTTAGCTTATTTTGTAACCCTTTCTTCTTCATGTTATATAAGGGGAGAGGAGGGCACACTAGCTAGATGGGGTAGAGAAAAGTAGAGTGATTTGCAGCAAATATTGTTGCGCTGTAGCTGTTCTTTTCAATGTGTTTTAGGTGTGTTATAGTGTGAAGTTATGCTTTTGTGTGGTTAGACTGTGTTGCATCAGCTGCTTTTGTAGTTCATTCAATCTTAGTAGAGGGATTATGCCAGAGAGTGAGCTAGCTTAAGTTACCAGGATCCAGATACAGATCCAGATGTGGATCCGGATCTGTCAAATTTTTGAAAAGCCAGGATTTGGATATGGTGGGAAACAACAGGTTAGGCTAGTAGCCATGGGTATTGTAGCCTTTTTCCTGCTTTGGAATACATACATACATGCAGGGTATGCCACGTGCATACCATGCATGTGAGGTGCACCACTCTTGAGGCTATCCTTAGCTTATTTTGTGACCCTTTCTTCCTCATGTTATATAAGGGGAGAGGAGGGCACACTAGCTAGATGGGGTAGAGAAAAGTAGAGTGATTTGCAGCAAAGATTGTTGTGCTGTAGCTGTTCTTTTCAATGTGTTTTAGATGTGTTATAGTGTGAAGTTATTCTTTTGTGTGGTTAGACTGTGTTGCATCAGCTGCTTTTGTAGTTAATTCAATCTTAGTAGAGGGATTATGCTAGAGTGAGCTAGGTTAAGTTACGAGGATCCAGATGTGGATCTGGATCCATCAAATTTTTGAAAAGCCAGGATTTGGATATGGTGGGAAACGACAGGTTAGGCCAGTAGCCATGGGTATTGTAGCCTTTTTCCTGCTTCGGAATACATACATACATGCATACATACATATATAGCCCAGTAACCATGAGTATTGTAGCCTTTTTCCTGCTTCGGAATACATACATACATACATATGTATATATATGTATGTATGTGTGTGTGTATTCCGAAGCAGGAAAAAGGCTACAATATGTGTATGTATGTATTCCGAAGCAGGAAAAAGGCTACAATACTCATGGCTACTGGCCTAACCTCTGTTGATACAATCTGAAGATCCCGACATGTAGTTGCATCATTATGTGTAGACAAAACCTGGCCACCTGAAATAACCCGCTGGTGTTACGTAAGGGGGCAGACTTCCAATCTTGCCAAGTGTGTCTTGGTCTTGGGCTGTTAACCTATTTTCTTACTTTCGAAGAAGATGAGCTCTTAACCAATCAAATTTTTTATATTTTGTAAAAATAAAACTTAATAGAAATTTTAAAAATACAAGATATATATATATATATATATATATACATACACACACTTTAATGTATTAATTATAAATTATAATATAAATATAAAACTTAAGGTATGAGTTTATAAGATTTAAATAATATATATACACTTTAATAACCGTATGTAATTGCTGCTACAGATTTCTAGTATTGTGTCCTCATTTTCCAGATCGCTGTTTATGTAGATCTAATCTTTAGTTTTCCGTCGGTTTGATCTAACCTCTTGATATGCAATGTCTACAGTCTTGAGTTTCCTTACAGTGCATTGTTTAAGCAGAGCTGATTTTCTGATAGGTGTTTCCTAAGCTTCAGTTGTTTGCTGTAAGAATTTATTCTATGAGTGTAGATCTGCTTTTCGAGTCATGTAAATGTAACACTTATCCTTTTATTGTATTGCTTTCAGAAATGCTTTAGCACTCCCAGTGCACACTTTATTTGATATTTGTATTTTTTACAGTCCCATTGGCTGAGTTTGGCCACTAGTGGACATTCATATTTAATTAAATTAAATCAATTAATGCAGATGTTATATCTGGAAGAATGGGCATTGCTGGAAAGAGATCATTCAAGTTCTTTATCAGGAGCTGTTGAAGCTCTGGAAGCTGCAACTCTTCGGCTTCCGGTCACTGGTGGTGCAAGGGTATGGTTTGTTTATTAAAATGGGAATAGTGTTTGCAGTCAACTTACACATTCTATCTTATTTTGCAAAAAAAATGCCAAATTGTAGATTGAGGAGTTATTGAAATGGTTAGGAAGAGATCCTAACTAGACCCAAATGCAGGCTGATATTCAAGCAGTGAAGGAAGCTGTTAGTTCTGCAGTTGATGTGATGCAAGCAATGGGTTCCTCCATTTGCTCATTGTTGCCAAAGGTAAATCAAGCTATGTTGTTCTTGAAGTTTAAAATGACAACATTACATTATGGTATCTTGAATATTAAGTTCTGTATTGGCTCTAATAAAGAACTTTTCTGTTGATGTCACACTAATTGTTTCTCCATTTATTGTTATCTTATTTGTTTGCCATACTTCGTAAGATATTTGTTTATTTTTTATTATTTTTTAACTGTAGGTAGAGGGGATGAATCATTTAGTTTCTGAGCTTGCGGAAGTTGCTGCTCAAGAGAAATCCTTATTGGATGAATGTGTAGATTTTTTAGCTACAACAGCAGCAATGGAGGTAAAGATCAGGTTTTAAAGATTGCAAGCTAGACCTTTACTTGAATATTAAGTGCCAAAGTTGGAGACTAACACCACTCTTATCCCCCCAGGTAGAGGAATCCAGCTTGAGAGCACATTCAATTCAACTAAAACAAGGGAGATGTTGGGGTTCAGAAAAATCAATCAACAGTGGTGCAGTTGCTGTAGATTTTGGACAACGAAATCCAACATAAAGAGATTTGTTAGTTTGTATGATGTATCATTTTTATTGTGAGACTAATAGTTGATCAAGCTACTTTTGCACCGACGTGGAAAAGTTGGAAGGTGGAGGCCACATTGCTTCTTGCTGCAGGAATAGCATCTTGCGTCTCAAGCCAAAGGTAGTAAAAGAAATGTAAAATAGTTAGTTGATTTGTCTGGATCTGCTGCATTTGTTCTCTGTGCATGAAGATTCTCTCTAATGTCTATATTAACATGGTCTAATGCTCACCTTTCAAGAAAATCTTGATACACTTTGCAGTGATTTGTATACACATTTTCATCAAATCTGAGTTCCAAAATCAGTTTGATGGGACATTTTACATGTAAGCGGTGTACTTCAGAAGATTGCATGCCCTGTTCCCACTTTTTGACTGGGGACCTATTATAAACCTTCAGGATTAGTGCTGTTTTGCACTCTATTTTTTAGCAGTTATTGAACATGTACTTTGACAAAAGAAAGCCAAATGAATTGTATCTCTAATTCCCGGCTTTGCAATTATAAGCATTTTGAAACCAGCTAGCAAAGGCTGTTCCTCAACTTCTTGGCTCTACTGTATGGCTGGGTTACATGTCATATCCAATTGTATTTCACATAATGAATCTCCCTTATTTTTAAAAGTTTTATGTGGCTATGACAGGTTTATGTATAGTTAATGCTATACAAGCTTCGGTAAGCCAATATGAACAGAAACCCATTGTATAATGAAGGTGCATCGCAAAAGCATGCCTTCAAGTTCAAGTGTTATCTCTACATTTTGCTACTATTCTTTGGGACTATAAGACGGATTTGGGATGTGTTGTGCCTGGTTTGCACAAAATCAGGCATAGTACACACTTTATGCCCATTTGGAAGACATACAGCATTTATTACAGGAAGCTCAAGGAGTCTCTTATCAATGAACTTTGGAAAATCACCATGATTGTCTCAGGCATCATATATGTTTTGCTCATTATTAACTCCTCGAACATCATAGGTCTCATTTTAGTCTCAATGCTGTTGGCCAATTTTTTCCTTCCAGCATTATCACTTTATGGTGAGAAGTAGGGATGCAATATCACAGGTTCTATGAATTGTATCTAGATATGTTGGAAAACATGTGAAGGGATATCATTCTTCTCTGATAAGTAATAACTAGTCAATCGATACACAGTATCACCGACACAGATGCTCACTATACTTTTTTAAGTCCGCTAAAATAGTGCCAATTATTCTTGGCTTGAATAATTCAATTCCACCTTTTCTAGACTTGAGTGTTGGTTCTATTTGTACATAACCTGGACTCTGGTTTGGTTATACGGACTTATTTGGGGTTTGGAAGATTATTTCTTTCCTATGCTTGAATCTGTTCCATTTTATCTGTGGATTTAGGCTAGACTGATTATCATCTTTGAAGCTGTTTTTCTTTCATGGGCTAATTTCTATCAAATTAACCATGTTTTGTTCCATCAGAACAACCATGGAAAGTAAATTGTGCTCCGGGCTGAATTTTAATTCAACATAAAAAACAGTTGTTTTTGTTCTAATCTTTACATCACATGGATGTTTAGAAAGCCATGTTGCAGAAGATTTTTATTGTGAGCATATTGCAGTTCAGTACAATCACAAGGTGGTACATGTCTGTGTCATCATAGCAAGAAAAATATGTTCATGGAATCGTTGAATTAATTACAACATCATTTTGTTTCTTCCAAAGCCAAATAATATTTCAACACTAAAAAGCAACCAAAAGTTGTTGGAGGTGCTCCATCTCAAGTTGTGCCTTGCATGTATGTGCTATTATCTACAATGACAAGGTGGTACATGTCAAAGTGCCATCATAACAAGAAAAATATGTTCATTGAATCATTGAATTAATTATAGCATCGTTTTGTTTCCTCCAAAGCCAAATAATATTTCAACCCTAAAAAGTAACCAGACAGATTGGAATTCTTTAGCCTAAGGTAGGGGATTACCTAGCAAGGCAACACACCAAGTGATAGAGGTAGGGAGATATTGTTGGCATAATGACTTGGCCCAAGCCTAGGCTGATTTGGCAAGGAGACCTGACTAAAATAAATGCTTGAGAGATTTAGCACAGTTGGGTATGCCAATCTCTTATCAACTCGAAGACCTCCATAGTTAAACACCAAGGAAATAATCCCTTTTGGGGCTCTAACATAGGCTTCCAAATACCATGAACCTTGAACAACCATGTTTTTGGCTTTGTTTTCAAAAACCACAATTTATTTGGTCAGCCTTCAGGGAATGACATGGAACAAGGCCAGTTATACTCTAGTCGATTTGTAATGAGAAAATGTTGTGGCCTTTCCCTATTTCCAATGACCCCCCATGCCCAAGGCACAAAGAGGCAAAACTCAAACACAAAGTCAATAGGGATGAGACCTTGGATGCATTCCTTAATGAATTTATCTACATTGAGAAGGCCAAATTATACTTGAACTTGATCCAAGTGAGCTAGGTTGTCAATCAAGCCCTTGGTTGAACACATACCCCTTGTAGAGATTTAAGGTCGAGAATCACGAGGCCTTGGCCAAAGGCTTACCCTCAAAATGTGCAAGAGGCAATCCCCAAGGGAAATCATGACTAAATGAGATGTTGATCCAAAGGGAAGGCTCCTTCCATGAAAGAAAGGGCTTAACAACAATCTAAGTCTATCAAATGCTTTGTAAAACAAAAGTGCCAATAACTTTTATATGAGTAAACAAGACAGTTTGAAAAGAAATCCCTTGCCATGAACACTTTTCAAACCCAAAGCTTCATTGGCCCGATGTACGAGGAGGACCTTTCAAGGCTTGTTCCCCTCAACAACGCCAAGCACCCATTTGGCATACAAGGCTTGTGTCTGTAGGTGGGTTTTAATGATACCAAGATCACCAAATTCTTAGAAAGTGCAACAAAGCTCTCATTTAACTTTGTGAAAAATGAGGAACAAGAAAATAGATAATAAAAAGGAAACACATCATGAGAAGAAAGAGGAAGTAAATAGAAGATAAATCCAAGAGACTAGTAAGAACATTATAGGACAAGTTAAATTGAGAGGGAAATAAATAAAAAGAGTGAGTGATTGAAGTTAGGAGGACATAGAAAAGGGAGGGGAAATGCAAAAATTTGAAAATATCATAGAAAGGTAAACCCAAGAGGGGAGAGGAGAGTAACTAAGTGAAATAGCACCTAGAAGGCAATGAAAGAGACTAGGTTGAGGAGGGTGATGGGAACAAAATTACCATTAAGAGGATTTTCCCTGTTGTAGAAGTGCGTCTCTCCATGGGTTATTTCTCAAGTTTCTTTAAGAATCTTGGTTGAGTAAATTGATGACAAGGTCTCTCTTTTAAAGCTCTATTAGCACCTCTTGTGCATTGATTAGTCACATAGATGGGGCTGAACAATCTTGGTGCTTGTTGTCCGAATTATTCAAATTCCAAATATTAGAGTTTCACTTTCTCAATGCTCTCCTCAAAGGTTGTTCAATAGTGGTAGATGGGGGTTCATTCTTTGTTTATTTTCAATAACATCCGTCTCTTAGTATCTAAGTGTTGGTGTGAACAAGGGAAAAATTGGTGGTTACAAGATGATATCCTTATGATKGTGGGGGGATTTCTTCCTTGGGAAGTTTTTAAAAAGAAGTGCTAGGAGAATACACTACTTTCCAAGAAACATTGACACTGTTATGAGCCTTGGTTCTCACTCATGATTGTCTAGCTTAACCCTTTACAAGGTTYAAATCACTWAGAATGAACTTGAGCCATATTATTTTGAGAGTTGTATCAATTATTATTTGGTACTGTACTTCGGAAAATAATGAATAATTGGTTTCTTATCAATGAACAAAATAACTCACAAATCGATGTTGAATGTGTAACCTATTGTAAATATCAATTTCATTTATTCAACTCATAAATCTAAATTAATGTGCAAAACCAACTTGAAGTTATTAGTTTGTGCATAATTCCTTCCAATATCTTAGAGTTTCTTCTACTTCTTTTCTTGAATACCAATAGAAAGATGCTATATATATGGTCAAACAATTTGAACTTGAAGTTATTAGTATGTGCATATTGACAATGTTATCAGCCTTGGTGCTCATTCATGATTGTCTAGCTTAAGCCATATTATTTTGAGAGTTGTATCAATTATTATTTGGTACTCTACTGAGCAAAATAACTCACAAATCAATGTTGAATGTGTAACCTATTGAAATATCAATTTCATTTATTCAACTCATCAAATCTAAATTAATGTGCATAACCAACTTGAAGTTATTAGTTTGTGCATAATTCCTTCCAATATTTTAGAGTTTCTTCTACTTGTTTTCTTGAATACCAATACAAAGATGCCATATATCGAATACCAATAGAAAGATGCCATATATCGTCAAACAACTTGAACTTGAATTTATTAGTATGTGCATAATTCTCTTAGCTATAGTTGTTTTTGAAGAAGAGTGCCAATAGAATATACTACTTTTCCAATAAACATATTGACAATGTTACGAGCCTTAGTGCTCACTCATGATTGTCTAGCTTGACTCTTTATTGGGTTTAAATCACTAAGAATCACTCATGATTGTCTAGCTTGACTCTTTACAAGGTTCAAATTGTTGATGTTTAAACAACATCGAGAAGACATTCTTCTAGATTAATAATTAATAATATATATAATAAGTAATAATAATAATAAATATTTATTTATTATACAAAGGACACATCCTTTCATGGAAGGCCACCATATGTTCTTTATATATATGAAACAATCATCATTGTAATAAAACATTATCAATCATATCTCATCTGAGTGTAATAAAACTTGACTCCCTCATGGGAGGGCCCAAACTTGACTCCCTCATGGGAGGGCCCAAGAGATAGCTTGCCTTTTGTGAAGAGGTTTTGGAAAGTGCGCTAGTAGAGGAATGTCGGTCCAACTAAAACTTATGTTTTATTGAACTCCATCCTCAACTAGAGATAAGAGAAAATTGCATATAGTAAGATGGGTTGCATGTGATATTACCAGCAAGGCGACCCAAAGATTGCAACCCTTCCTTAACCGGATGAACATACTTCTCTGCTAGGTTAATGGATTGGTCCACCATTGCACATAAATTTTGCAACATGCCCTCTGAGAGAAAGCTTGACCGTGGGTATAATGTGTTCACCTTGACATGCAACACATCATAGATGATGGTTGGGACTGTAATTGAAGATATAGAGTGTCGTGTCACGAGAAAAAGAGCACGCACTGCATAAGCTGTCAAAACTGACCTAGAATGGCCGAGGGTCTTAAGTCCATCAACGAGAGCGTTGGTTTCTACAGTGGGATCAACCCAATCTTCTAGGGTTCTGGCAATAAGCAGATTGGTCAAGTGTACTGCAGTGGTTTTGTTGTCTATTAGATCCGCGTTGCATATGAAAGATGGCATTATGTGAGTTGTGTTTTCTGCAGTTCTCTCGGATCTCTCATTGGGAACCTGTTAGAGGCATGATATTTCCCATCTTGAAAATTGCAGCAGCGAAGTCTCTCTCGAAAAGTTCCAAGTTGTTTCTGTACTTGGTAACCAGAGAATCAGTAGACACTCCATTGAAAAGCTCTTGATCAGAGTGGAGAAGTCCTTTCTTCGCCACCAGATTTCTGTAGTAACAATTGTCAAACTTTGTGGGCATTTTGTAATCAAGAGGTGACAATTTGTTGTCGCCTCCACTTGTGGGGCACTTGACTTGTAAAGACTTAGCATACACTGTGTCTATGTTTGAATCATTATAAATATGATTTATGAAGATCGTGCACCGCGCTTTACCGATGGTGTGAGCACCTAAAATAAACAATAAAACAGTTTTAGAAGCCAAGTCAGAAGTATAATGAGTTTACAGTGGTGTGCAAGTATTTTAGGTTACTTGAAAGTGCAACCATTTCTCGTTGAGAAAGTCCTTGATCTCGAAATTTGGAGGTCAGAATGGCGAGCTCGGAAGCAGGAGAGGGAATGTTGTTGTTGGCAACGCTTAGACTTGCAATCCTGTAGTCTCTTCTTCCAAGCATCACTGTCCATGTAGGACCTCCCAACTAGAAAAATGGTTGTTTGCTAATAGAAACTTAACATGATAATAGAGCATTGCTCCAAGAGAAAGATAAATGGTGAGAAGAAACGAAGGTCGGGACTCTTTCTACTTCAACATGCAATCCTTCATAACCAAAATGCTTTTGACAAAATTTATTTTTGAAATTGGAAATGCATAAATGATTGCAAGGAGTAGTTTTAAAGGGTGAAATATCGAAAACATTGAGATCGCCTGTTTAAAATCTCCATAGATGGTGACCTGATCAAGATGAAGGAATCAAGACATTGGTTTCACGAGGAAACCTTGATATGTCTTGTGAGACATTGGTTCCATGAGGAAACCTCGATATGTCTTAGGCATTGGTTTCATGAGGGAACCTCAATATGTCAAGTATGGTCCAAGAAGACTTAGCATGATCAACATTTTTTTTTCCGTGGGAAAAGGCATATGTGACTGTAGTCTATGTTCAGAACAAAAGTCCTCATAAGACTTTGAGGAACGTGACTCCCGAGGAGGCCTTCACCGGAGTGAAAGCCTGAGGTTGGAAACTTCAGAATATTTAGGTGTCCAGTATACATTCATGTACCCAAGGAGAAAATGACCAAGCTAGACCCTTCAAGAAGAAAGGGTACATTTGTGGGGTAAAGTGAGTCTTCGAAGGCATACCAGATCTACATCCCTGGTTAGAGACAAATTGAGGTGAGAAGAGATGTTACCTTTGAGGAGAAGGTAGCCTTTAAGAGATCTAGAGGATGTCACATGGAGATTGATAGTGAGAGACAGGAAGAGATGGTGCCTTCTCCCCCTCACCCTCCAGCAGTTCATAGGGAGACAATTGAGCATATTGATCCAATTGATCCCATTGATCCTGTAGCTCCAGTTGATGTTCCCAGAAATGTTGCAGTAGGTCGGAAGAGACCCGCATGGGAATCGTCAGACTTTGCAGGAGGCAGAAGGACATGCAACTCCTCGTGGTACCTTTCGAGAGAACAAGAGATCTTAGAGATATTCGTGTTATGCCGCAACTATGAGCCACATCATTGATTCTGAGCCTTCCTGTTATGAGGAGACATCTAGTCAGCCAGTATTGAGAGATGTCGTGATGGAGGAGTATCAGTGTATCATGAAAAATGATGTGTGGGATATGTTCAGAGACATGAGGGGAAGTCTATAGTGACTTCCAAGTGGATCTATAAGATCAAACACACAGCTGACGGGAGCATCGAGAAGCACAAAGTGAGATTTGTTGCTAGAGTATTCTCTCAGGTGGAGAGAATAGATTATGAGGAGACATTTGCTCCTGTTGCTCGATACACTTCTATTTGAACGATTATTTCCCTTGCAACATCTATGGGTTGGAGACTACATTAGATGGATGTGAAGACATCCTTTCTCAATGGAGAGATTGAGGAAGAAGTATACATTGAGCAACCAGATGGTTTTGTGATACATGAGAAGGAGTCTCATGTGTGTGGGTTGAAGAAGGCCCTATATGGACTCAAGCAGGCACCTTGATCTTGGTATGTGAGGATTGATGGACACCTGAGAGTTTGGGCTTAAGAAAAAGTGTTTTTGATCCCAACCTATACTACAAGACTGTTAATGGCGAGTCCTTGATTTTGATCCTCTACATTGATGATTTATTCATCATCGGTACATAGAGCCTTATTGATGAATGCAAGTAGGCATTGGCCTCTAAATTTGAGATGAAGGACCTTGGTATGATGCACTACTTCTTGGGATTGGAGGTTTGGCAGAGAACTGATGAGGTCTTCCTGATTCAGGGGAAGTACACAGTTGAGATATTGAAGAGGTTTGGGATGTTGAACTATAATCCCATGACTACACCAATGGGGATGAATTTGAAGAAACTAAGTGTGTCTTCTTCTGATTATGACGAGATTGATTCGACCTTGTACAAACAACTGATTGGATCATTGATGTATCTAGTTAACACCAGACCATATATTTGTTATGCAGCGAGTGCACTTAGCCAATTTATGAGTCAGCCGAGATAAACACACTAGATTTTTGTGAAGCATGTGTTGAGATACTTGCGAGGCACAATTGGGCATGGTATGAGATATACTTCAAGTATTGACATGAGATTGCAGGGATATACTAACTCTTTGGGCAGGGAGCACAATGGAAAGAAAGAGCACCTTCAGGTGTTGCTTCACTTTGGGATCTGCCATGGTTTCCTGGTGTAGTAGGAAACAAGACTTTTGTGGCTTTGAGCACCGCATAAGTAGAGTACATCACATTAAGTGTGGCAGTCCATGAAGTAGTGTGGCTTTGCAAGATCCTTATAGATTTATCTGAACATGTGTTGATTCCACCATTATTTATTGTGATAACCGGAGCTGTGTGAAGATCTCAGAGAATCTAGTGTTTCATGACAAATCGAAACACATTGAGATCAAGTACCATTACATCCGAGACATGGTGCAGAGGAAGGAAGTACTAGTGCACTACCTTCCTATAGATGAGTAGGTTGTTGATGTTCTTACCAAACGACGAAGTTCAAGTACTTCCATGATAGACTTGGCGTGGCAGATAATGCCTCCCTCGTTGAGAGGGAGTGTTGATGTTTGCAACTTCCTGAGACATTCCCTAGATCATACTACTTTGTGACTGAGTTTAGTTGATTTATGAGGACACTTATCCGAGAAGGGATAAGTGGGTTTGGGCTTATAGCCCAACATCCCTTGTGGAGAGCACATGAGGACATGTTAAGGGAGTTGACCTTGAGGTCACACACTATGGGGAGTTGAGCCTATTGTTTCTAGAGGGAGTATCCTCTAGAAATCCACATGGGAGTGCCACGTGTGATAGACCTTTTGCTACAATATACCAAGTAAGCATCAGGTGGACTTTCTTCTATATTGGGCTGCAGACCAAGGGATATAGGATGCATTTATCACAAAGGTGTACTTGTGGTAAATGGGTCCAGGCATAGTCTTTCCTTGATCATGGCAAGGAATAATATGGACTCAAGGTGCTTTCCACGTGTCAGTTAGCATTAGGCTGACATTCACTCAAAGGTGTGTACCTGTGGTGAATGACCCTGGTGTGTTCTTTGTCCTAGTCATGGTGATTTGACAATGAATGATAAAGACTCAATGTGCTAGATGCTAGCCTGATCTCAATGAGAGTCAATTGGCTTAGAGGGAGAGCCATAGAAGGAGTTTTTCCCTCGGTTCAGGTGGGAGAGAGACATCTCCCAAAACTGATAGACAAGTGTCATGAGTCTAGGGTGAAGTTTGTATACTTTAGAGACAAGCTTTGGCATGATGAAGAATGTCTCCTTTGTTGAGAGGGAGTGTTGATGTTTGGACAACATCAAGAAGACATTCTTCCAAATTATTAATTAATAATATATATAATAAGTAATAACAACAACAATAATAGTAAATATTTATTTATTATCCAAGGGACGCATCCTTTCATGGATGGTCACCATATGTTCTCTATATATGGAACACTCATCATTGTAATAAAACATTATCGATCATATATCATCTCATATGAAGAAAAACAACACACATCACTAAGAATGAGCTTGAGCCACATTATTTCGCTAGTTGTATCAATTATTGTTAGTACTCTATGTTGGAAAATAATGAATAATTAGTTGCTTATTAGTGAGCAAAATGACTCGCAAATCAATGTTGAGGGAATAATCCATTGTAAATATCTATTTCATTTATTTGACTCCTCAAGTCTAAATCAATGTGACAAACCAACTTGAAGTTATTAGTATGTGCATAACTCTCAATATTTCATAGTTCCTTTTGCTTCTTTTTTTTCCCTTAAATGCCTTTGGAGGAGTGCCATATATCATCAAACAATACTAAAAGTTTGTTTAAATTTGACTTGAATAGTAAGGTAGATCAAACTCTCTATAAATGTTTATAAAGTGTTGTAACTCGCTTTGAATTTTAGATTACTAATAACTTATCCCTTCTTTTAATAAGAGTTGTTATTGTTTTATAAACGACTATCTTAATTTTTTTTTATTACTTTTATACATGTTTCATTTCAGATAACAAAATATTGTCATTTTTTCATATTTATATTCTTAAATAATAATAAATTGAACCTAAATATATTATTTGAAAGTTTATTCCTATTGCCATTTTTTTTTCATTTTTTCATATCACCTTTTCGCCCTTGAACATTTCCATGTTCCCTATAATAACATAATCATCAATATATAAAATTGTAATTTAAAAAAAGTAAATTCTTTATATTATAAAAGAATAGAACTACATGTCCAAATAGATGGATTATTGAACAAAAGTCCAAATCATCTTCTAAATTCTTGCCCACCCAAATTTAGGGAGATCAAAATTCTCATAAATTTGAGCTTATACCCATAGATAGCAAAAACAAACATGATTGTTTTTGTTAATACATTTATGGTTTTTGTTGTGATGAATTTTAGTGTGAACACTTCAATGATCATTAGATACATTTTTTCTCTCAAGGAAATAATGCGGGGAAACCTAAAGATGCTTTTCCATATTCATGGATGGCATATATAGTAAACTTGATAGTATAGACTAGTATGCCTCATCCTTGGGGACATAGTTGTAGATATTCGTCCACATTGTTGCTTGCCATCAAACTCATCAACCCTTACATAAATAAATCGAACTTGAGTTAGTGATAGGACAATGTGCTATTTAAACCAAGCTACCCCTCGAGGCTATCATCAAGGCACATTGTAGAAGAGAAGACAACATTGTAATATGGTAGAGGAGGCAAGTGTTATTGGGCAGTTCCAATTTGAAAGGAAGGAAAAGTACATCTATGATATGTTACCACTGTAACACAAAAATATGAAAATACATGAAAACTAAAAGTTTTTTTTTTTTTTTTTAATTTAGGTTGAAGTCATATGATGGGGAACATCAAGAAAAATTCAAAACAAAGACATAATATGACAATGATGCAAGTGGCATAAAAGGCAATATTTGAGTGTGTGAAAATAAGAAGTATGAACAAAAAGTTGGCTAAATTGAGAACTTTTGTTAAAGAAAAATGAGGAACAAGAAAATAGGTAATAAAAAGAAAACACAGACCAAGAGAAGAGGGAGAAGAAGTAAATAGAAGATAGATTTAGGAGACTAGTAAGAATATTAAAGATCAAGTTA
>SNQJ01S0003725.1:54195-82950 GCA_010110895.2 Picea sitchensis | reverse complement strand
GGGGGGGGGGTGTTGAAGAAAGTTTGGAGGACAAAGAAAAGGGAGGGGAAATGTACAAACATGCAAATATCATGGAATGAAAAAGAATATGAAATAAAGATAGACCCGAGAGGGGAGGGTAACTGAGTGAAATAACACCTCGAAGGCAATGGAAGAGACTAGGTTGAGGAGGGTGATGGGAACAAAATGACCTTTAAGAGGATTTTTCCTGTTGTAGAAGTTAGTCCCTCCATGGGTTAATTCTCAAGTTTCTTCAAGAATATTGGTTGAATAAATTGATGATAAGGTCTCTCTTTTGAAGCTCTACTAGCACCTCTTGTGGATTGATTATTCATGTAGATGAGGCTGAGCAATCTTGTTGTTGCTTTTCCTAATTATTCAAACCCCAAATATTATGATTCTCTTACTCTTTCTCAATGCTCTCATAAAAGGTCGTTCAATAGTGACAGATGGGGGTTCATTGTTTTTTTATGTTCAACAACATCTACCTCTTAGCATCTAAGTGTGGAAAATAAAATGTGGAAGGAGGGTGAACAAGGGAAAAAATAGTGCTTACAAGATGATATCCTTATGATGATGGGTAGATTTCTTCCTTGGGAAGTTTTTAAAGAAGTGCCAAGAGAATACACTACTTTCCAAGAAACATATTGGCAACGTTATGAGCCTTGGAGCTCAATCATGATTGTCTAGCTTAACTCTCTACAAAGTTTAAATCACTAAGACTGAGCTTGAGCCATATTATTTTGCTAGTTGTATCAATTATTATTTGGTACTCTAATTTGGAAAATAATGAATAATTAGTCACATGAGAGAAGCAACTCACAAATCAATGTTGAATGGATAACCTATTGCAAATATCTATTTCATTTATTCAACTCATCAAATATAAAGTAATGAGCCAAACCAACAAGAAGTTATTAGTATGTGCATAATTTTTTCCAATATCTTAGAGTTGCTTGTGCTTCTTTTCTTGAATACCATTGGAAAGATGCTATATATTGTAAAACAACTTGAACTTGAAGTTATTAGTATGTGCATAATTCCTTTCAACATTTTATAGTTGTTTTTAAAAAAGAGTGTCAAGACAATATACTACTTTCCAATAAACATATTTACAATGTTATGAGCTTTTGTGCTCACTCATGATTGTCTAGCTTGACTCTTTACAAAGTTCAAATCATTGAGAATAAGCTTGAGCCATATTATACGGCTAGTTGTATGAATTATTATTGGTACTCTACTTTGGAAAATAATAAATAACTAATTGCTTATTAATGAGCAAAACAACTCAGAAATCAATGTTGAATGAGTAACCCATTATAAATATATATTTTATATATTCAACTCACAAAATATAAACCAATATNTTATTATTGGTACTCTACTTTGGAAAATAATAAATAACTAATTGCTTATTAATGAGCAAAACAACTCAGAAATCAATGTTGAATGAGTAACCCATTATAAATATATATTTTATATATTCAACTCACAAAATATAAACCAATATACCAAACCAACTTGAATTTGTCAATATGTGTATAATTTCCTTCCTATATCTTAAAGTTGCTTGTGCTTCTTTTCTTGAATACCCTATAAATATTCCATATATTGTCAGAACTATTTGAACTTGAAGTTATTAATATGTGCATAATTCCTTTCAATATTTTATAATTGCTTTTGCTCTTTTCTTTTTTTTTCCTTTAATGCCTTTGGATGAAGCATTGCTTAAATTTCACGTGGATAATAAGATAGATCAAACTCTTTATAAATGTTTACACTATGTTGTATCTCTTGTCTTTGAGTTTTAAATAATTAATAATAACATATTCCTTGTTTCAATATGATTTACAATCAATCATATTGCATTTTTATTTTTATACATATTTCATTTCAAACAAAATATTCTCATTTTTTTCATATTTATATTTCTAAACAATAATAAATTAAACTCAAATATATTATTTGAAAGTTTACTTATCATCTCTTTGTCCTTGAATGTTTTTAAAATTGTAATTTAAAAATAATAATTTTTTATATTGCAAGAGAATAGAATTATATATTCAAATAGGTGGATTATTGAACAAAAGTCCAAAATGTCTTTTAAAATCTTTCCCACCTAGATTTAAGGGGATGATCAAAATTCTCATAAATTTGAATTTGTACCCATAGATAACAAAAATAAACATGAGTTTTTTTGTCAATACATTTATGATTTTAGTTGTGATGATTTTTGCCAACACATTTAGATTAAACACTTTAGTGATCGTTCAGATACATTTTTTTTTATCAAGAAAATACCTTAGGGAAACCTAACGATGCTTCTCCACATTCATGGATGGCATCCATAGTAAACTCAACAATGTAAACTAGTATGTCTCATTCTCCAAGACACGACCACAAATATTCATTCCCATTGTTACTTTCCATTGAACCTATCAACCATTACCAAAGGAACTGAACTCGGGTTAGCCATAGGAAAATGTAAACCAACTAAGATACCCCTCAAGGATATCATCAAGGCACATTGTATAAGAGAAGAGAGCAAGACTGCAAATGGTACAGGAGGCAAGTGTTTATTGGGAAGTTTCAATTTGAGAGGAAAGGAATTTCTTCAGACACAAAAAATGGAGGGGAAATGCACAAACATGAAAATATCATAGGTTAATGGAAAATAAAATAAGAAGATGAAATGAAGGTAGACCCAATGGGGGAGAGGAGGGTAACTCAGTGAAATAACACCTAGAAGACAATGAAAGAGATTAGGTCCAGGAGGGTGATAATAACACAATGACCATTAAGAGGATTTTTCTTGTCACAATAGTGCATCCCTCCATGGATAAATTCTCAAGTTTCTTCAAGAGTCTTGGTTGAGTAAATTGATGACAAGGTCTCTCTTTTGAAGCTCTACTAACACTTCTTGTGTAATGATTATTCATCAATTCAAGCAATCTTGTTACTTATTGTCCTAACTATTCAAATTCCAAACATTATGAGCCTCTTACTCTTTCTCAAGGTTCTCATCAAAGGTCGTTCAATAATATAATATGGGGATTCATTCCTTGTTCATCTTTGACAACATTTTCCTCTTAGCATCTAAGTGAGTGGAAAACAAATTGTGTGAGGGTGAACAAGGGAAAAATTGGTGGTTACAAGATGATATCTTTATGATGGTGGGAAGATTTATTCCATGGAAATTTATTAAAAAGGAGTGCCAGAAGAATACATTGCCTTCCAAGAAACATGTTTGCGTTGTTAGGATCCCTAGTTCCCACTCATGCTTGTCTACTTCCACTAAATTTAAATGTGTTTAACCTTACCATGATCATTGCTTGCAAGTTTATGTATGATTCAATGTTTCATTAGTGACACAACTTGTGATATCTAGCCACCTAATTTCACCATATCACGCTTAGTCATTACTTCTTCCCAAGCCTCATAAAATATGTGGGTCATGTGGCTCTTTGTTGAATGTGGTTAACTATGGGATGGGTATTGTAATCTTGTTTACACATCGTATTTCTTCCCAAATCAATCATTTTAATTCACTAGTGACTTTTTTCTCTTTGAGCTTGATCCACATCGTGGATAGGGGTTTCACTCCCTAATCAACTTCAACTCCAATATTGGAAAGTTTCTCTACCGAAACTAGTAACATAATTGGATCAAATATTTTGGGATGAACCCCTAACCTACTAATCTTGGTTATTGAGGGTGAAATACACCACTTTGTAGGACCATCTGAAATCATGTTGCATGTGCTTAAGTTTTTAAGTTTTTTAGTAATTAAGTTGGAGTCTCCATACAATATCAAATTCTTGATACCTTAAACGAGAGAAAAGTGGATACCTTTCCTCACTACCAGTACCAGTGCAACATTATTTGTTGCCTCATCTACATTTTTTCCAAAGAAAAATATTGGATATCCATTATGATCCCCGATGGTACCCCTTAACAATATTCGATGCTTACAATAGTGTCAAAAGGTAATTCAATTCGAATATTGTTAAGGGGTACCATCGAGGATCATAATGGATATCGGAGAACATTATTCGAATTGTAAGTAATTCCACTTGACAAACCCTAGCATGATGCGCCAAGTCTCGATTACAATATCCCACTGAATCTCTCCTTTATGCCATCTTTAAAGAAAAAAAATTGTACGGTCATCAATTTCCTTAATATTCCTTCTCATTTTGATCATAACTTTATCCCAACATAGTGTTGTAAGGCAACATAATATGTGAGTAAGATTTTCCTTTCCTTAATGGCATATAAAACATTACAAGGGGCCTTGATAACCTCTTTTACAAATATTGTCCCAAATCAAAATGCATAAATCTAGATTCCACATATTAGCTCATTCTCCCCAATGCCCTCTCGAAAGAATACATCCTTATATGCAACTTTGATTGAATATTCCCATGAACCTACGTGCCCCCATCTCAATCGATATTTCCCCTCTTTAAGTAATATGTCATCTTTTCAATACCCTTATTTTTATTTCCCCTCATATATATATTTGCTAAAGGTCAAAGCCCAAGATTTAGTGTTATCATCTTCATTCTCAACCCAATACTAATTGATAAGAAGTTGAGCAAATACTTCAAAAAGTGTCTTCACTTCCACCATGTCTACCCTATTAAAAAATTTCACATCAATCCCATGAATCCTCCCCAAATAGCACAAGCCTCTCTTCTTTAATCTCCTAGAAGTAATAACCTTACACCAAGTTGAAGCCTTAGTTTACACTATTACACATTTTAAATCTATTCATAATGGAGTCCACAATTGACACATCTTCTAAAGGTGTTGTAACAAGGGCACTTGTATGTTATTGTCATTTTCAAATCCATGCATTGGATCAAATATGTATGTTGCATGCCAAATAATATACATGTATGTTGGTTTTGTAGTGCCTTGTCTTTTGTTATAGTCAACTAGGACTTATGTACCTAGTAGAAACACATCCAGATGCTAGACTATTATTTTTGGGATGGTCTTTTACTATGCATCAAATGCAATATCTATATTTCTCTTTGCTTATGTACTTATGTATTATTAGTTGTCATGTTTCCACGCATGTTATGATATGTGTTGATTATCATGTTTTAGGAAGTCACTAATATGATGTGTTGAACAAAGGTTTTTCTAGTACTACAAAATGCATATATCATAATTGATGGTGCATGTAGTATCCATTGTTGCATTTAAATGGATTATGATTATGTAAGTGCATAGTGACATGAGAATGAACATGTTTTATATAAATTATACTCTTGTTGGTACTTGGTAGATGCTAAGTATTAATCATGAAATGATGATGTTATGTTACTTATGATAACACATGGCTTATGCTAGTTACGTTTTCACCACAATGTGGAAAATATTTGACACATGTGATAGCTAATACTTTGATTTTAGGATGTGAATGAGAGCTACAGAGGAGAACCACTCCATGGGATTTCATAGAGCTAGTTCAATGATTTCATGGGAGCCTATTGTAAATATATATGCTCTATGGATTGAATAATAAATATTTGTATTGAATAAAATTGGATGATGATATTACATTGAGAGGGGCTCGGTTATAAATATAGTCGAAGCACCCTTTTTACGAATAGTCATGACTTTATAATTTATTATGAAATTATTTATTTTATTATTATGTTCTAACTTAATTTATTATTATTCATTATATTATTATATTTGTATTATTTTATTATTATACTTAGGCTTATGTTTATAACATTGCCTCCCTCTTCAAATTTCCTTTGTCCTCAAAGCAATAAATTCGTCTTTCCCTGTGGACTTTCACCTTGATTCTCGATTTGTTTGTGATTATTTGGAAGATTTGTTTGTGGCGGAAGCATGAGATTTGTAAGTTCTTTTTACATAAGATTTTGGATTCATGAATTGTACAACTTGCAATTTTTCCCCTACCATTTGAATTCCATGAATTGTTCCTGGAGATTTGTGGCATAGGTTCCTAGTTGCATCAACCATTCTACTCCAAGTACAATGTCCATTCCATAAAGGGGTAGAGCGTAATATCTGGTTTGTAGTTACAACTTTTGTATGTGTCAAAAATTTATGACATCGTTCTACTCCTTTGATTGGTTGACCATCAACAGTTGTAACCATGAGCTTCTTGATAGGGTATACCAAAAGATTTAATTGTTTTGCGAGATTAAAGTCCACAAAGTTGTGGGTGCTCCTCGAATCTATTAATATTGTGATATATTTTCCTTTAAGGTTTCCTTTGAGCCTTAAGGTATTTGGTTTCACCGTTTCAAATGAAATCATGTGTTTCCCACCTAGGTTGTTGTGGATAGTATCCTTCCTCCTCATATGAGATGGAGTATAACGTACTATAGGTAGTTTTTTTTCCTGAACTAAAACCTCTGAGTTATATTTCTCATGAGTTCATTTTATGCACATGATTGAAGCTAATGACACCTTTGGTGAGTTTTCATCCTCATTAGTGTCCAACAAGTCTTTATCAGCAACAACCTACAGTTCTTTCCCATCTATAATTTTGCAATGTTATGTGTGCATGGTTGCACATCTATGGTCTGGAGCCCATTGTTCACCGCTATACGACACTTTTTTCCTTTCCTTTTTTCTTCCTCCTCGGAGATGCTATTGGAGGAGTTAGAGTCATTCTTAGCCTCATACCTATATATTTTTGGGTTTTGCATTTGTGTCCAAGTGCCCATTTGTCTCCACAGAACTTGCAATCGTTGTCTTTTTGTCTTGAATAAGTCTTATCATTTTTTTGTAATAATGATCTTTCAAGTTTTTTCTCTACTTCCCTTGCCTTACGTATTGATGTTTCCATATCCATGATATCATGTAACTTTAATTCATTGTGGATGTGATGTTTACGACCAATTATATACAATTGAACCAGACGTTCTATTGATAACCTGGGTACTCTTGTAGCTAGTGTTTCCCATTCACAAGTAAAATTGTCCACGTTCCCTTTTTGTTGTAATATGGTGAGCTTTGTAAAAAAAATCCTCTTCTCTGATACCCTGAAATATTTTAAAGAACTCATCTTTAAACTTACTTCAACTTATTGTGTATATTTTTTTTCCACCACATGTACCAGTTATACACGTCTCCCTCTAGTTGCATGGATGCATATCTAATTATTTCATCATCGTTATAGATACCATAGATTTCGAAGTACCCTTCTGCTTTATTAAACCAAGCCACACCTTGTTTTTCGTTCCCGTCAAATTTGGACAATTCTAGTTTTTCTCTAAGTAGATATGAAAAGATTGTTTGGTTGGTATAGGAAGGGAATTGGTTAGGAACTACCATGCCCTAAGGTATATTTATTTGTGGGATTGTTGTGTTAGGCATGGGTATACTTATTTTGTGGATTTGGAAAGTTAGACGATCTTGGGGGGTTTGAAACATTTGAGGAGTTTTATTGTGGAACAACATTGTTCTTAGCATTGATGAGATCTTGTAGATAGCTCATTACTTTAGTGTTATTGTTAGAAAATTCCTCTTGTAGTTTAACAACTATACCATTTAGTTTATCTTGTTCATCTTGTAAGCTATCATGGTTTTTCTTGATCTATCTTTCCAATTGGTCCTACATTGCTTCCATTTTGTCCAACCTTGTACAAAATTCGTTCATCATCATCTTTTTCATCACTGAGGGGGTTTTCCAATCAATTTTGACTAAATTTTAATTTATTGCTATTCTCTAATTTTTTTTAACTGCATTGTATGATGCTTCAATTATTTTAATTTTTGTACGGATTGCAATGATGATTGTATGACTCTGTTAATTAATTGGCACCGTACAAGTGGTAAATTGCAGTTTAATTAAATCGTACAACTTAATTTATTAGTCATACACTTCAATTAAATTTAATTGCAGTTTAATTAAAAAAAAATCCATATGGTACAACGATCTTGTACAGACACAACTGCACAATCAATAATTTCATGTAGAGAATATGTACGACAATTATACATCGACGAATGTACAAACTGGTGGTTGCTGGTATGACTTGATTCACTTTGATACCAACATTGCAAATATATATGCTCGATGGCTTGAATAATAAATATATGTATTGAATAAAATTGGATGATGATATTACATTGAGAGGGGATCGGTTATAAATATAATCAAAGCACCATTTTATGAAGTCATGACCTTTGGTCGTGACTTTATAATTTATTATTAAATTATTAATTTTATTATTATGTTCTAACTTAATTTATTATTATTTTATTATTATACTTAGGCTTATGTTTATAATAGAGCCCATAGCCATGAAACAAAGATCTCTATATAGGCAACATATTATGGGTTGGGGACACATTCAATCATTAATGTTATACCTATGATTCTTTCACCTTTTAGGATGCCAAAAGTCTAGGAAATGGTTGGAGTTATACTCGCACACCTCAGAGCTATGATGGGATTTCAATGCCTAGGAATGAGGGCACAGTGAGGGGATGGGGCCATCTTCCTAAGATACTCGAGCACAACATACCTATCAATATGCCTAGGGCTGAGAGCCCAATGAGGGGATGACATTAGACTTCAAATACCCTTATATATTAGTGTACCTTATAAATGCTTGGGCTTAACATACCTTTCAAGATGGTTGGGGTTTAGTTCCTTGTGAGGTCATGGGGTTAACCTTATGAAATTCCTAGGGGTCAAAGTATATTCTATATGCCTAGGGTCAACATACCTAGGGCCAAAGAGCCTTAGAGATATTGAAAGTTGAGGAGATCATGGATAGATTTATACTAACACTCCTGTGAAGCTATGATGATGGAATTTTGATTCTTATTACAATCACACCATGATGGGTGAATCATACACTAGTTGCAACATAGGGATCCTTGCCATGGAAAGCAAGACCATTCAAGTACCGAGGGTGATAATGATGTGGGGAATTCCACTCATGAACAAAGTTCAAAACCAAAGTGAAAAAAATAATCTTTGACTAAATTTTCATTAACAAGCATAAGCCTATATAGATTTCCATCAAGAGAACTAACTCAACAAAATAAGAGAGAAAATATCAATAAGATCGTAAAAGCTAGCAACTAAGCACAATAATAGAGATAGTTTGAGATATGATCTCATCTACTCCATGAGAATAGGAAACCAAAAGGTTTCATCACACAAAACCACTATAATAATCTCCTATCAAAATAATAATGTGATATACAAAGTACATATGCTAGGAATTAAGAACTAGAATCCATATCATTCCTCTCAATAGTAGAAGCATTGACCTCCAATGCTTTCAAGAGAGAGGGAAAATGTCGTTGCATATGGTGCTGAGAAATCCAACGAGCCCAATGCGGAAGATGATCTTGCTTTGCAACAAGGTAGGAACTGGTGGATCCTTGATGAGTCTAGCGAGTCTTCATGTCAAAAACTTGATATGTGACAATTGGAAGTTGAAAATCTAGAAAAATATCAACAATATGGTTTGTTAAGATCTTTGTTTTCAATATTGACTCATGATATGGTTTTAGAAAATCAACATTGATTCATAACATCATGAATTTCAAAGTGACTAGAAGATCAAGGCATAAATCATTCTCAAACACTTGTTGAGTGATTAAGTAGGGGCCATACCGAATGGGTTTGACCTTACTATATGCTTTGTTTTGAAATCAGTGTTTGTCCAAGTGTAACCACAGTTTGTCACCAACTTGAATTTAATGGTGTGGTAGATGATGTTGATCCATTAGTTGTCTATGCTTTACTTGAGTCATCTGAAGAATCTGGATGACTTTGGCTTTTCTTCAGTCTTCTAAAGAATCTAGATGAAAGGTGGTGGAAAAATTAAGAAAAGTTGCTAATATTTTCCAAAGGAAATACCAAAAAAAGGCCCACAAAATGTGAGTCACGATTAGACACAATACTAGTGGGGAGACCAAAGGATCACCAAACAAAGTCAAAGAATAGTTGGTCTAAGTTACTAGTAGAATGGGTCTTGCAACAAGGAATAAACTTAGCCATTTTACTAAATCTATCAACGACCACAAAAATGCAATTATGGCATCAAACAATCAATGGAAAGCCACTAACAAGATCCATGGAAATGATTTCTCAAGGATAGGTAGGAATGGGTAAAGGGAAAATTAAACCAATATTTTTATTGGCTAGTTTGTATCGACAACAATCTACATGATGCCTAAAAAAAAGAACATCTCACTACATGTGAGGCCAATAGAAGAAGAATTGTAGATGATAAAGAGTCTTTTTCTTGCCATAGTGACCACCATAGCTTTGAGAAGAGAGGATTAGTGATCACAGGGTACACATAACTTGTAAAACTTGTATACAAATCCTTCCTTGATATGAAAATCTTGCAAAGCAACAAAGTTTGAAGATGTTGGATGTTGGAGATTGACGCAATAACCCTAGCTTCTAAAATCAATCCTTACAAAAACCAGATGTTTGTCCACGGAGTACACAACTAACAACATACTAATATCTAACAGAAATTAACAATTTACGTACCTCACAAGAAATTTCTTGCTACAGGAAAATAAAATAAGAGACAAAACTAATTGATGGGAACAAAAATATCTTCATTAATCAAAACATAAATTCATTTACAAATTTATTACATCCCAGTCGACGAATATGGAACAATTCTCTCCAATTTTTCTCCCCCTTTTACTGTCATTTTTGTTTGTTTCTTCCTGTGCGAATTGAAGTCAAATTTTGTTGATATCCTCTGAGTTGAACCCCCAACATTGTTTTGTTTCCCCATTTATCTTTTTGTTTCTTGACAACCAAACAAATATGGAACAATTCTCTCCTCTTTTTCTCCCCCTTTTACTGTCATTTTTTTTGTTTCTTCCTGTGCGAATTGGAGTTAAATCTTGTTGATCTCCTCTGAGTCGAATCCCCCACCCTATTTTTCTTCCCCATTTATATTTTCATTTCTTGGCAGTTAAACCATTTCGACCATTCAACTTCCCCAATTGTTTCTTGTTTTCCCCCTTGGGTAGTTACACGATCCACTTTCCCAAAACCATTTTTCCAAATGATGAGTTAATAAATGACCGTGGAAACTTAAGAGATTCATTTTCCCACACTTATTCAGTCTTCCACTTGTAATGAGCCTCTTACAATACACGTGGAGCTGAAAATGCATAATATGTAGCCTCTAAATACACCACGTGGGTGTTGCAACAACGTGTTGCAACGACTGTTTTAGCATATGTTTCAACATCTGTTGCAACAACTGTTTTAGCATGTGTTGCAACAACTGTTCCAACACGTGTTTCAACAACTGTTACAACACATGTTGCAACAACTATTTCAATAACTATTACAACAAAACATGTTACAACAATAGGAATTTGGCACTTATTCCTTCCTATGATTTATTAGCTTAAACTTGAAATATTTTTGGGTTGATGCAGATTGCTTGGGGCCAAAGATGCTCTTGCATCAGACATCCTTGGCAAGAAAAATATGAGCCCCAAATCATGTGGATGCAACTGTAGATCCAATAGAGGATGAAGATCCTTGTAGGAGCTCTAAATCCTTTTCAGAAATCCACAATGCATCTTCAGAACCCATGTTTCTCCACTTGACTAAATATTCAAAATATTATTTATTTAGGGTCTTTTTGCAACTCCTCTTCAACAAAACTTGTTCCAATTCATCGGTTGATTTAACATGAAGTTGTTTCTTCCATTCATCTAGGGTATCTTCTTCATCATTTTCATCACCCTCATGAAACTCATACAAGTCAGGCACATTGTGTTGATATTATGGTAGTTACGGGAGGTATTAACCTCCATTGTGACCTTTGACAAGAATAAAATACTCTGGAAGCAAGAAAATAATTGAATATAACCCTAGAAGAGATGTCGGCTAAAGGAGATAATTAATATTAATTAATTAACACCCAGAGTGAGAAGTTAGCCTTGACAGTCTGGCAAAGGTAGTATAAATACAAGAGGTCAGTCTTCACTTTACACACAATTCTCAGAATAGCAGAGATACACTTGTGCGCACTACAGTTGGGCAGTCTTGTGCGGAAGTACTGGAGAAGGTGTTCCCGCAAGTTTTGAAGTCTATAGTTTCGATCTTTTTGGGTTGGACTCCCTGATCAGCTTTGGTTACTTCTTTCTTGGTGCATTAGCCTTTCTTGGCTATTGATTTGCTACCAGGATTCTTCTCTCTGTCAAGGTCAAGGTACTCGGGGGTGGCTTCGGTCTATGGTTGGGTGACAATAGTGATACTGTCTATGGTTAAACGAGCACATCCACCAATATTCTAACAGGTTATCGGCCCACACCTCCTTCATTCAGTCTAACCATTGGAAGGGAGCATAGCCATAAGGATACTAATATCATTGAAGAACTGTCGCTAGGGCTTTCTAGCAGGAGTAGTTACCAAAAGCATTGTTGCTAGGGTTACTAGCAGGTGCAATTGCAGAAACCCTAAAACCCTGATCCAACACCTTATGATGGAACACCTCACTCAAGAAGAAGGTATTCAAGTGCACCTTAGTCCAGCACACCTCTTGGCACTTTCAGAAGGCAGAAACGTCAAAGTTGAAATTTTGGGTCAAATCTTGACCAGTCATTAGTTAACCGAAGTTATGAATGAAAAGAATAGTCTTCTACACTACTCAACACTCACATGAATGCTTGAAGATGACATGTGGATAATTGACAGTGGAGCTTCTAGGCATATTACGGGAGTTCAAGCCAGACTCTCCAATCTAAATGAAAAGAATACATCGTACAAGGTAGAGCTTGGAGACAAAAACACTTACCCAGTCGAAGGAATTGGACAAGCCTCTGTCAAGTTGAAAACATGTAACAATGTTCATTTGAGCAATGTCTTATATGTACTTGGTTTAGAAAAAAATCTTGTATCCATATCTTTCCTAGAAGAGAAAGGAAACAAAATAGCTTTCGTAGATGGAAAAGTGTTATCTTGGCATAAAGAGTCCAACATAGAGAATGCTAGGGTTATTGGAACCCGTGAAGAAAATCTATAAGAACTACTAGAACAAAATGATGAAGCTCTTGTACTTGATGAAGTCAATCCCAATAAACTTTGGCATCGAAGGTACGCTCATATTAACTATCAAGCATTACCCTTTCTCAAAAAGATGATTGAATGAATACCAAAATTACAGTCTACACATGAAGGAATTTGCAAAGGATGTGCTCTTGGAAAGAATATCAAGAAACCATTCCCAAGCAACAAAAATAGATCTAAGGAGACTCTAGATCTAATACATTCAGATGTTTGCAGTCTGATGCCAATCAAATATCTAGGAGGTTCTCTTTACTACGTAATCTTCATAGATGATTACTCGAGAAAGACTTGGTTATATCTCTTGAAGACAAAGGAGGAAGTATTCAACAAGTTTCAAGAATTCAAGGTAGAAATAGAGAACCTCACAAACAAGAAAATCAAGACCTTGAGAACAGATAATGGAGGAGAATACACATCCAAGGAATTCATTGCCTTTTACAAATCGCCAGGGATTAGGAGGGAGTTGATTGTTCCTGATAATTCACAACAGAATGGTGTCACAGAAGGGAAGAACATATCTATTGAAGAAATCGTGAAGGCACTACTAAACGATCAAGGTTTATCTATGTTTTTATGGGGAGAAGCAACCATGACAACAATATATGTTCAAAACAGAAGTCCTCATCTTATATTGAAGGATATGACTCCAGACGAATGCTTCTCAGGAAAGAAACCTAATGTGGAACACTTAAGAATATTTGGATGCCCTGTTTACTTTCACATTCCCAAGGATAAAAGGAATAAATTAGAACCCTCAAAAAAGAACGGCATATTTGTGGGATATAGTGAATCATCCAAGTCTTATAGAATCTATATCCCAGAACAACATAAGATTGAAGTCAACAGAGACGTGACCTTCAATGAAAAGATAGCTTTCAAGAAATCCATAGAAGAAACTATAAAAGAAGAAGAGTATGAAGAGCCTATTAAAGAAGGCACGGGTTTTCCAGAAAGTTGGAATGAAGAAAAAGAACAACTTGATCATCTGATGCAACCATGTGAGACCATTGATTCAGACATTGTACCCAAGACCAAGAAATGACCAGCTTGGCTTGAAGCTACCCTACAAGAATCAGAAAGACTCAAGGCCCCAAGTGGGACCTTCAGAAAAAGTAAGAAGCCCAAAAGATTCTCTAGCTATGAAGCTTGTATGACAAAGATTCTAGACGACGAACCTACCACATTTGAAGAGGAAATTCAGAAGAAAAAATGGAAGGAAGCCATGATAGAAGAACACCAGTCCATCATGAAAAATGATGTATGGGAAATTGTGCCTAGACCTAAAAAAAAATCAGTAGTAACTTCAAAATGGGTCTATAAGATCAAACATGCAACAGATGGAAGCGTGGACAAATATAAAGCAAGGTTCGTAGCTAGAGGGTTCTCCTAGAAGGAGGGAGAAGACTATGACGAAAATTTTTCTCTTGTTTCCAGATATACTTCCATTAGATCTATCATGTGTCTTGTCGCTTCCATGGGATGGAGTTTACAATAGATGGATGTAAAGACAACTTTCCTCAATGGAGCAATCAAAGAAGAAGTATACATTGAACAACCTCAAGGGTTTGAAGTACATTCCAAAGATACTCATGTTTGCAGACTAAAGAAAGCTTTATATGGACTCAAGCAAGCTCCAAGAGCTTGGTATGCCAGAATAGATAGCTACCTAATAAGACTTGGTTTATCCAAAAGTCATGTCGATCCAAATCTTTACTACAAAGTCGTGAACAATGCACCTGTGATTCTACTGCTATATGTCGACGATCTATTCTTGATAGGTGAAGAATCTTTCATCATCCAGTGTAAAAGAGAACTAGCTTTTGAGTTCGATATGAAAGATCTTGGTCTCATGCATTATTACTTGGGACTAGAAGTATGGCAGAAGCGTGCTGAAGTATTCCTTGGACAAGGAAAGTATGCAGTAAAGATTATTCAGAAGTTTGGAATGATGGATTGCAAATCCATGGACACTCCTATGACCACAGATATAAGAAAAGTAAGAGACTCGGATTCTGATCCAGTAGACCCGTCTCTATATCGACAATTGATTGGGTCATTGATGTATTTGGTAAATACTCGATCAAACATTTGTTTTGTCGTAAACACACTAAGCTAGTCCAGGTGGAACCTAGACATGAGCATTGGACAACTACAAAGCATGTTCTAAGATATATTTGTGGGACACTAAACTATGGTTTAAGATATACCGCAGCGAATGATATACATCTTCATGGATTCACAGATTCAGATTAGCCAGGAAGTGCAGAAGACATAAAGAGTACTTCAGGAATGTGCTTTAGCTTGGGCTCCACTATGATTTCTTGGGGCAGCAGGAAACAAAAGTTTGTCGCACTCAACACAACAAAAGAAGAATATATTGCATCATGTGAGGCATGTACAGAAGCAATATGGCTGAGAAATATGATTTCTGGATTATTTGATCAGGTTCCAGTTTCGGCCATAATACACTGTGACAATCAGAGTTGTATAAGGCTATCAGAACAGCCAGTGTTTCATGAACGGTCGAAACACATTGAGATAAAATACTACTTTATTCGAGATAAAGTCCAAGAAGGATAAGTGAAGCTCCAGTATATCCCCACAGATGAGCAAACATCAGATATCTTGACAAAGCCTCTATCCATAATAAAGTTTGCATATTTTCGAGACAAATTGGGGATCATGGAAATAACTCCCTTTGCTGAAAGGGAAGAAATGGCACTCCAGGTTGGGAGGGAGCACTGACATATCCTTGATTTATGGACAGTCATTTTCATATTTGAAAAATGGTCCAGGAGGGGCAGTTCCTTTCCAATTTGGAAAGTGGTTGAGATTTCTAACAGACCGACATTTTCTAGTTTAGAAAATGGTCTAGATCGAATGGTCATTTTCATAATGAAAATGGTTCGATGGATTGTTGATGTACCATAGACATCTATTTCCCTTGTGGCTAACATGGGGAATGGTCTAGGACAATCTCTCTTCTTGACGGTCACTCTCAGTAGTGGTCAAGAAGACTGGTCCGCCTCGACGAATAATCATTATTTCAAAAGCTCACTATTGTGAGTAGTTTCAAAGAATGGTCTGTTTTGGAGGTTGGTGCAGGACAAACATTTCCTTAGGAAATGGTCCGAACAGTCATTCCCTAGAGCAGATTCATTCTCTCCAGGTTTCACTTTGTTTAGTGCCGAAGGAATGGCCCAGATAAGTGAATGGTCTAGGTTCAGCAATCAGGGACATGCATTCCCTAGGGCAGACTCATTCTCTTCGGGTTGCACTTTGTTTAGTGCCGGAGGAATGGCTCAGATAGGGAATGGTCCAGGTTCAGAAATCAGGACAGTTATTCTTCCTTGCTTGAGAAGAATAGTCCAGATAGCCCATCATTGATGTTCTACTCTGAGGGCAGATGCTCTTCCAGATCTCATAGATGTGAGTGGAAGAATGGCCCAGATGACTCTGTTTATATCATAACATTGTTTCTGTGCAGGTTGATATCAATTGATATGATTACTATGGAGACTGTGTATCTCCAGACAGTAGAGGTATGCTACTGTGGTGGATATGTTCCATTGTTTGTGACTATGTGTCACGGATTTAGTAGTTGTGTACTACTATGGATAAACACAGCTGTGTTCTATCAATTGACATTGTACCAATTGTCATGGAGATTATCTAGTTGGGTAATAATGACGGTGCTTGTGATTTAATTAGCCTGTGTAGCTATAATGATGCTACCAAGTTGAATGGTTTGTTTGTTCTCAAGACCATTATCAGTTATACCTCCCTAGCTAGGAGGCAGTGTTGATATTATGGTAGATGCGAGAGGTATTAACCGCCATWGTGACCTTTGACTAGAATAGAATACTCAAGAAGCAAGAAAATAATTGAATATAACCCTAGAAGAGATGTCTGCTAAAGGAGATAATTAATATTAATTAATTAGCACCCAGAGTGAGAAGTTAGCCCTGATAGTCTGGCAAAGCTAGCATAAATACAGGAGGCCAATCTTCACTTTACACACAATTCTCAGAATCGCAGAGATACACTTGTGTGCACTGCAGTTGGGCAGTCTTGTGCACAAGTCCTGGAGAGGGTGTTGCCGCCAATTCTGAAGTCTATAGTTTCGGTCTTTCTGGGTTGGACTCTCTGATCAAATTTGGTTACTTCTTTCTTGGTGCATTAACCTTGCTTGGCTATTGATTTGCTACCAGGATTCTTCTCTTTGTCAAGGTCAACGTGCTCGGGGGTCGCTTCGGCCTATGGTTGGGTGAAAATAGTGATATTGTCTATGGTTAAACGAGCACATCCACCAATATTCTAACACATTGAATATTGGAGAAATGTTAAAATATTCTAGTAATTCTCACTTGTATGCATTATCAAAAATCTTTCTCAAAATTCTGCATGACCCAATTTTCTTGTAGTTAAGATTACTATAAGTACCTATGGGAAATATGTCCATCCTCAAGTGTTCCATTACCAACTTTCCTTATTCAAAAAAAAAATTGTATTCTTCGCATATATGATCCTTCTTTATACTTGGTATTTCTTTGTTGTAGCTTTCTCTTAACTTGCTCATGATTTTCTTGCATGTTCTTTGCAAGTTCCCTTGCATCAACACTCCTTTTGTCCTCCAGATTGGGAAACTTAACCAAATCAACAACTCCTTTCAGTGACCTACCATAAACAATATGGAATGGACTTTTTCCTACAGATCTGTTAACCAAATCATTATAAGAAAATTCAGCTCGCACCAAGATCAAATCCCATTGTCCTGGATTCTCCCCACTTAGACTCCTTAATAAATTTCCAAGATCTCGGTTCACCACCTTGGTCTATCCATTGTTTGAGGATGATATGCAGAAATGTACAACAATTTGGAACCCATATTTTTCCAAAGTATCCTCCAAAAGTGCCCAAGAAATCTTGTATCCTTGTCAGAAGTGATACTTCTTGGCAACGTATGTAACATCACAATCTCTTTGAAAAATAAAACAACAACTTCAGTAGCATCATTGGTTTTTTTGCATGGTATGAAATGTGCCATCTTTGAAAAGTTTGACCACTAAACCATCACAGAGTCATGACCTCTTTGTGTCCTAGGAAGTCCCAAAACAAAGTCCATACCTACATCTTCCCAAGGCCTCTCTGGTGCCAGTAGTGGTGTATACAATCATGTGTTTTGACTCCTTCCTTTGTAAAGTTGACAAATTTTGCAGAACTGAACAAACTTCTTAACATCCTTGTTGATGCTAGGCCAAAAGTGTCTTTCCCTCACCAATGTCATGGTCTTATCAATGCCAAATTGTCCACCTAAACCTCCACTATGAAAATCTCTAATACGGTTCAGCCACAATGAGCTCTGTGGAATGCACAAACTTTGGTTCTTGAAAAAGAAACCTTCTTGAATATGAAAATCCAAATATCATGTTCTATCAATGCTCCAAGGCACTTTGCATGCTTTCCAAGCCTCTGCAAAATCTGCATCTTCTGCATACAATTCTTTCATACATTCCAAGATAACAACTTCAACTGACAAAGTATTCAACATCATTATCCTTCGTCTCAATGCATCTGCAACTCTATTTGACTTACCAAACCTATGTTTCAAAACAAACGAGTAACTTTGCAAAAATTCTACCCATTTGGAATGTTTTTGATTTAATTTACCTTGACTATTGATGTAATGCAATGCCTTATGATCAGTAAATAAGACAAACTCTTTTGGTAACAAGTAATGTCGCCATTTCTTCAAGACTTGAACAATAGCATAAAACTTTTGATCATAAACATAGTACTTCTTCTTAGCTTCATTCAATTTCTCGTTGAAGAACACAATTGGTCTTCCTTCTTGGCTCAAAAATGCCCCAATCGTTAAACCACTTGCATCAGAATCCACTTGAAACACTTTATTGAAATCTAGAAGAGCTAAAATTGGTTGTTCTGGTACCTTTTTCTTCAAATCTTCAAATGACTTCATGGATGCTACTGTCCACTTCAATTTTCCCTTGTTCATGCATTCAGTAAGTGATGCACAATTCTCGCTGAAAATTTTGATAAAATTCTTGTAGAAGCTTGGCAAACCATGGAAACTTCTCACATCAAGCGTACACTTAGGTGTTTTCCACTCCAAAATAGCCTTAACCTTTTTAGAATCCATCTTAAAACATTCCTTGGAAATCACAAATCCCAAGTATACTAACTCTTCCTTCAAAAATGTACATTTCTTCAAATTGATCAACAATTTAACTTCTCTCAACCACTGTAACACCTTTCTCACATGCTCTAGGTGTTCTTCTTTGGTCTTGCTGAAAATAAAAATGTCATCTAAGTACACAACAAGAAACTTACCCAAAAATGATTTCAAAACTTCATTCATAACTCTCATGAATGTATCAGGGGCATTGGTTAGTCCAAATGGAACAACTAACCACTCAAACAACCCATACTTTGTATTGAACGTTGTATTCCATTCATCATCTTCTCTTATCTGAATTTGATGGTAACTACTCTTCAAATAAATATTTGAAAAGTACTTGGCCCCACCCAAAGAATCCATGAGGTCATCCATCCTTGGTAAAGGAAATATGTACATGATAGTAATCTTGTTAATAGCTCGTGAATGAGTACACATTCTCCATTCACCTCCTTTCTTGGGTGTAAAAAAATTAGGTATAGCACACAGAATCAAAGTCTCTCTAATCAATCCTCTATCAAGCATCTCTTGCACCTGCTTATTTACTTCCTCACTCTCTGTTGGAGTCATCCAATAAGGAGATTGATTCGGTAGACTTGATCCCAATATCAAATCAATATGATGTGATATACTTCTCAAGGGAGGTAAACCTGTTGGTAGATCATATCCAATTATCTCCTTAAACTCATTCAACAAAGGTTGAATTTCTGGTGGCACAAGACTCATTTTTTCAATCTCCAAAACTTCTCTTGGTACTAAGGCCAAACAAAAATGATTCATCTTTTGTTCTCTCAAGAATTCCTTAATTGAACACAACATAATGCGAATTTTGTTGCAAATATTTATGTTGTCCTTTTCCTTGCTATCATTACCACTCAACTCAGTCTCCACCATTGGTTCCAATCTATATCACTTTCCATCCTTTAAAAATTCATAAGTAATCTTCCTTCCATCATGGAAAAATTTTCTATCAAACAACCATGGTCTTCTGAGTAGTATGTGACAAGCATCCATCTCTACTATGTCACACAATACCTACTCACTAAACTTTCCAATCTGAAAACTCAACAAGCATTGCTCAGTCACAGTCACCTATTGTCCTCTTTTCAACCATGAGACCTTGTATGGATTTGGATGTGGAATTCTTTCAATCTCTCTTATCCAATCAATGAGAGTCTCATCTTTCAAATTACCATCCTAGCATGAAACTTCCACCCTTGCACTACCTCTATCTTTCAAAAAATATATTAAACATATTTTTGGGTCTACTTCCTCAACAATCCTCTCTTCTTCATGCTCATATTCATATTCTAAACTTGTTTCAGCATCTCCATACCTTATGGTTTCGATTTCTTCAATACTCCTTCATAAATCCTTGAGTTCTCTATTCCTCACCTCCTCGTATTTCTCCTACTCTTGGCGGTGGCATCCTTACAAGTTTTCTTGCATCCCTCTTTCAGGACTAACATTCTGAGGCCTTACCTCAAGGGGCACTTTTCTCTCTAAATCGAGGTGAGCCAACTTTGATACCACTTGGTAATCCACAAAATTTTTGAAATCAAATCCTTACAAAACCGTATGTATACCCATAGTACATATTTTTGAAATCAATCCTTACAAAAACCATATGTATACCCACATAGTACATAGATAACAACATACTAATATCTTACAGAAATTAACCATTAATGAATGCCATGAAAAATTTATTGCTACAGGAAAAGAGAACAAGAAAAAAAACTAATGGATGGGAACAAAAATATCTTCATTAATCAGAACATAAATTCAATTACAGATTTATTACATCTCAGACGAATCTGGAACAATTCTCTCCTCTTTTTCTACCCCTTTTATTATCTTTTTTTTTTCTTCCTCTGTGAATTGAAGTCAAATTCTGCTAATCTCCTCTGATTTGAACCCCCCACACTATTTTCTTTCCTCGTTTATCTTTTTGTTTCTTGGAAGATAAACCTTTCCAACCATTCAACTTCCCCAATTGTTTCTTGTTTTCCCCTCTAGGTAGTTACATGGTCCACTTTCCCAAAACCATTTTTCCAAATGAGGAGTTGATGAGATTTAAACATTTCTAGCAACTTAAACGATTCATTTTCCCACACTTTTTTGGTCTTCCACTTGTCATGATCCTCTTACAATACACGCAGAGCTAAAAAATCATAATTTGTAACCTTTGAATATGATGCAAATGGAATCCACCCCCTGTCGCGAGAGATATATGCAACAAAAAATTCCTTGATTTGTGCATAATTGGAATCATAGTTTCCATAACGCTTCTTCCTCATTTATGTATTTCTCTTACTTTCCAAACCGATCATGCTACAACCACTGGTGTTGTTCCTCATCTATCATGTATCCATGTTTTCTTCCTTGTAGCACCAAGACACATATGCTATATAGCAACAGTTTGCACTAACTAGTCTGTGTCACATTCACTTGTTGCAACTCGCCTCTTGTTGCAACATGTCTTCTATTGTAACATGATTTATGCTGCAACACACCTGCACATGCGACTGAAACACATCTTCGACCACATGTATTTGGTTGCAACATGCATCTTGTTATATCATACCTCTGCTGCAACACACTACTTTTGTTGCAACGCGTCTCTTCTATTGTGACACGTCTTTGTTGTGACACATCTCTGCTACAACGCGTATCTTTCTACAACATACCTCCTGTTATAACCTCCTGGTGCATCACGCTTCCTATAGCGATCTCCTATTGCAACACACCTCCTTTTCAATGTTCCTTTTGGTGCAACACATCTTCTGCTACTATGTGCATTTGCTGCAAAATGAGACTCACGTCGGTATAAAACATTCCACAAAAACTTCTATTGACAACCCCATGTGATACCTTCAACATAGCATGCCCTTTGATTGCACCACACAATCTTTAATCAATGGTTAATTTTTCAACCATGGAACATTCTCATATCCAAACCTCTAAAATATATGGAATACAAATAGACTTATGTACTCATACAAGAACTCTCAATGCTCATGGACCAAGACCGCTCATCCTCACTAATATAATCAACCATAATTAAAATGCCACTACCACAACATTTCTATAGTCATGCAAATACATTCACCTCTCATAGAATATCAAGTTATACAATCATTCGAGCTACACTGAACCATCAGTCCATTGTATGGTCTTCTACATACCCATGCAACCTACACAACAATCACATGGAACTATTCTCTACTGGAACTTATTCATTCAAGCAATGGAATTTAACTTGCACATAGTCATGCCAATAACACAACAAATAACATCATACAAAACTCTATTCATACACATACACAAAAAGGTTAAATCTGTAAAACATCAAATCTTGTTTTATGCATTCATACATATTACAATACAACGAATCCATGGTCGGATATGAGCTTACAATCTCCATCAGGTTGTTAGGCCAGAGGCCATGGCAACCTCAACCACCTCTCTCTCACTATCTCTCGGGATCTATACACTTGCCACTCTACAAATTCCCCTGCAAGATCTTCGATGTTGTATTTTATGCCTTTAGAAATTGTTCGCTTCAGTTTTTCTAGCAGACTCCTCATGCCTTTTCTTCTTCCAGCTTTGGATTCGTCCTTTTCTCGATGACTCTTCACCTACATCTGACCTTCCAACTTCCACCAACAACACACTCTTCATCAACACATCCTTTCCTTCTGTAGCGGTTTGCATTCTCCTTTCACACACATGTCCTCTACTCATATTGTAGAAACGTGTCCATCTTGTAGCAGTGCTCCATTTCCTGCACTACTACACTTTGCAGTATTCATTCGATCTGCACCACTATTGTTAATTCCCACGCTCTGTCTCACTCTACTACTATTTATTTCCTACAACACTTAATCATGTTGTATCAACTTCGCAATCGTCTTCGTCGTGTCATCTCCGGGATGACCAAGATGCTCCTGCATCAAAATATGTCACGTGGGTGTTGCAACAATATGTTGCAGCAACTATTTCAACATGTGCTATGGCAACTGTTTCACCATGTGTTGCAACAAATTTGTCAGCATATGTTCCAACAATTGTTTCAATGTGTGTTGCACCAATTGTTACAGCGTGCGTTGCAACAACTGTTTCAACATGTGTTGCAGCAATTGTTTCAACACAATGTTGCAGCAACTGTTACAACAAAACATGTTACAACAATAAGAATTTGGCACTTATTCCTTCTTAAGATTTATTAGCTTAAACTTGAAATATTTTTGGGTTGATGCGGATTGCTTGAGGTCAAAGATGCTCCTGCATTAGAGACTTTTGTAAATTTTCCCAAACTTGAATGAACTGGATTGTGAATCCCAAGTGTGAATTACTAGATGTGAAGTGGTGATCGCAGTTAAGGCATGAAAGGAAGGAGATCAACTCAAGTAATCGACCACCATGTTTGTATTTCCCTTTTTGTACTTGAGAACCAAATGAAATTGTTGCAAATAGGAGGCCCATTTCATATGTTGAGCTTCTTTATTTTTTTTTTCAAGATCGAAGAAACTACAATGGTAAATGATAAATATGAACAACAATTTATTTTCCCATTAGATAATGTCTCCAATATTTGATAGCTTGAACTAATGCATACAACTTTGTATCATAAGCGAAGTATTTTTTTTTTGCTTTTGAAAAGGTGTATGAATGATAAGCTACTAGATGACCATTTTGCATCAAAACTTCTCCAAGTGCAAATTGTGAAGCATCAATATCAATTTCAAAAGGTTGTGAGAGATAGGGAAAGACAAGTATAGGTGAAGAATACAACTTTTCTTTGTAGGCATTGGAAGCATAAGAATGATATTGTGTCCACTTGAAAACAACATTGCTCTTTGTTAATTGATGTAAACGCAAGGCAATTTCTGAAAAACTAGAGATGAATTTAGGGTATAAGTTGGAAAGCCCAATAAAACTCCTTTACTCCATGAGATTAGACATAGTATGCCAATTGCAGATAGCTACAACCTTAGCAGGATCCACCTTAATTCCATGTGCATCTATGATAATGCCAAGATACGATATTGATGTTTGAGCATAAGAACACTTAGAGAGATTAACATGGAGTTTATATTGTTGAAGTAGACGAAGAACCTATTCCAAGTGTTGGATATGTGCCTTCTACATTTGAGAGGAAACAAGAATAACATCTAAATAAATGATTAAAAAAAATATTAATACAATCTCTGAAAACATCATTCATTCATCTCATAAAGGTAGTTGGAACATTGGTGAGACCAAAATGCATTGGTTTTCAAAGTTGTTTTCCAAGCATCTTCTTCTGGAACACTGACCTGGTGATATCCTCTTTTAAGATCAATTTTGGTGAAGAATTGGGCATCTTGAAGCATATCGAGCAAATCATCAATGCAAGGAAGTGGATATCGATTTTTTATGGTGATTTTATTTGATGCCCTGAAATCAATACAGAGATTTTGATTCCCATGTTTCTTAAGTACAATCAATATTAGTGATGCATAAGGAGAGATACTATGATTTATGAAACCTTTAGTCAACAGATCTTGAATTTTCCTCTTAATTTCATCACTTTGAATTTTTCAAGTGCAATACAAAGGTGCATTTGGAAGAGATACCCCGGGAAAAAGATCAAGTGTACGATTGACTAATCTATGCAAACCAAGTGTTTAAGGTTCTTGATTAAGATACAATTACAAAAGCTTATTAAGATCTACATGTGGGGTGGAAATTGTGATATTTTCTTGTTTTTCATTATTAAGGCCTCAAGAAAATTAATGCTAGTGTTGTGGCTCGATTAATTACTTTACATGCATGCTTGTGAGTGAGTACCAAATTAGTTGTTTATGATGTGCTTCTGATTAGGTAATTTTCAGTGTTTTTCTATAGTGTATAAGTGTTTTTATATGCCTTATAGTAAGCTTTCCTATCATAGTGTTAGGGCTTACCAAGCAACAAACCACAACAATTCATATTAGTCACATCATAGGTGACCTTCTCCACAAACTTAGGACCCAAAAGCAAATAGCATATTGCATGTGTGCTTGATATGTGCAAATGAACCATTACCATTCCATCCAAGTGCATATATATGAGGATGTAATTCCACTAGCAAGTGACACTTGTCAATAATGGCCTTTGTAATCAAATTTTTCTATGAACCATTGTAGATGATAAAATCTATTAAAAAATCATGTAAAGGGTGGAGATGAATTAATTATAATATTAGAAAGATTTCATGATATTTAATAATATATGGGATAATGAAGAAATGACATGTTTGGATTAGTCAAAATGACGAAGAAAAAGTTGTTGGCATAGAATGCCAATTAATAATGGAAGATAATATTGATATGATAAAAATATAATATAATATAATGATGAAAATATAATATAAAAATGAATATAAGGGTGTTAGCGTAGATTACCAATTAATAATGGAAGATAATATCGTTCTGCTAATATAATAATGATATAATATAATATAATATAATAATGAAAATAGTATGAATTGGATAACAATGAAAATGATATAAAATGTATAAATTGAGTAAACCTAGAGCAATTGAAGAGAAAAGAGTAGGCTTTCGCATGATGAGAATAATGAAATAGAAGAAACCAAATGCGAGGAAGAAAAGCAATGGAGAATAAAATGGGGGGGGAGAGGGTAGATGGAGATTGTGTAGGGTAGGAAACAACGGGGGCAGCCATATCAAGGTGGTGAATGGTGGGTTTCCAAGATTGGCTAAGTTTGTAGCCATCTTCGCAATTAAAATGATTAGGATGCTTTTCTATTTCAAGAGTTTCTCGAATGAGATGAGAGGAGTAATAGGGGGTTGAAGCTAGGATATTAGTTTAGTCAAAGAAAATGAGGTGCTTGGATTTGAAGGGGTGTTCGGCGATAGTTGATTTGGAGATTTGGTTGTGGGTAGTATCAACTATAGGTTCTTTGAGATGGTCTTTGAAGGATCTACCGGTTTGACCTATGTAATATTTACCACAGGAGCAAGGGATTTGGTAACTCTTGGGCCCAACATCAGGTTAGATTTATCTTTAACAATTATGAAGAGTTGTTTAAGGTTTTTATAAGGTTTGAACATAGTTTTGATGTTCTTCTTAGCCAAGAGTTTTGAGATAAGATCAATGGTCCCTTGGATGTAGGGTAGGGAGATGAGAGCGCAAGGAGGGGAGGGAAATGAGGTTGGTTTTGGTTTAGGTTTACTGGAAGAGAGAAAAGCTTGGTTGATTTGGAAGAGAGAGTAACCATTGGACAAGAGGGCCTTGGTTAGGTGGGATTTTTATTCTATGAGGAATTGGGGGGCAAAAATGAGAAGGGTGTGAGTAATTAGGGTTTTTAGGACAATATATTTTTAAGTTAGATGGTGGTGGGAACTAACATTAAGGTTTCTATCGGTATGGGTCTTCTTCCTGTAAACTTAGTGGGTAAGGGAGTCATTAGGAAGACGAGAAATGAGGACATCCAAAAAGTGAAGGGAGTTTTCATTTTGGGTCTCTACAGTGAATTGGATGTGAGAGGAAAAGTTGTTAAGGTGGTTGAAAAAGGCAATCAAGTTGGAGTGACCATGAGGCCAAATAAAAAAGTGTCATCTACAAACCTAAACCAACATTTGGGTTTGAGATGAAAGTTGTTTAAGGCTAAAGACTCAAAATGTTCCATAAATATATTGGTGATGACTGACAATAAAGATGACCCCATGGTTGTACCTTCGGTTTGATCGTAGCAAACCCCTTTGAAGGTGAAGAAGGTGGTGGAGAGACAAATTTCAATGAGGTTCATGGTTTCAGGATAAACGAGTTTGGGGATCAGTGTGAAGGCTTCAAAGACTAGGATTTTGGTAAATAAGGAAGCAACATCAAAGTTGACCTTAAGGTCTTGGTCATCAAGGTGAATATTTCGAGTTTTTTGAATGAAATCAGTGGAATCTTTAATAAAATAAAATGTTTTTCTGATGAAGGCTTGAAGCTTATCAACAAGGTATTTGGAAAGGGCATGAGTGGGGCTCCAATGACGCTTACTATAGGTTGAAGAGGGATGTATTTTTTTTTCTGTATTTTAGGTTGACCATAGATCCTCGGGGTTTGGGGTTTGTGAGGAATGAGACACTTTTGGATGTTGGGTTCGAGGGAGGAAGATTTGATGGTTTTGGTGACCATTCTAAGAATAATTTGAATATTGTTAGAACAACAAACAATAGTTTTGGTAGCAGTGGTAGCTATCACAAGTTGATATATCTCTACCTAATGGAAATTTTCTATGACTCCATGGAAAATGGGGATAAAAAACTCAGTTTGGGTGATCAATGTCATTAGTTATGCATTCACTTATCTAAATATATTATTAGAATATCATCATTGCCTCCAAATAAAAAATGTAGAGAAAAATAAGATAACAAAGGTGAACTTGCAAGTGTTGTCCAATGAACACCATCAACCTCAATAAGGAACCCCTTCACAATGAATATGATCTCAATATTTAATAAAACCACAATGCACAATAATATCAAGGTTGTGGACCAAATGTAAAAAGGTTCAACATCGAGATAGGGTCCGCAATACCGATTCTCATCATATCAAAATAACATAGAATCTATAAAGCAATGGATAGATCCATTGGAGAATAGAAACTCAAATCGAAGGCAAGATGTGGAGGAAGCTACTACCCAAATATGGAACTGGATAAAAAAGATCTTTGATACCAATGATGTGGGAAATCCCACTCATGAGCAAAGTTCAACCCCAAAGTGTGAAAAATAATATTTGATTGCATTTTCATTAGCAAACATAGGCTTATATAGCTTTACATCAAGAGAACTAACTCAACAAGCTAAGAGAGAAAATCTCAACAAGATCCTAAAAACTAGCAACTAAGCACAATAATAAAGATAATTAGACATAGGATCTCAACTACTCCATGAGAATAGGCAACCAAAATGCTTCATAACACCAAATGGAAATAATAATCTCCTATCAAATAATAATGTTCGACAACACAGGTATTCCAACAGAGGACGAACACCTCCAGTAACCACTCACATAACCAGATCAAAGATCAACACACTGATGTTTTCACGTGGTAAAACCCCTACAGGGAAACATCCACGACCCTAACTAACACGACCACTTGGAGCAATTTATTAATGCAAAAGAAAAAGATTACAGAGAGATTTTACAAGAGAGCTTCTCACAATCGATCATCGGCAAATGACCCTCCATTCTCTTTAAATAGAGATCATGGACCAATCGGTGTTAAGCCACGGATCAATGGTTGTTAAGATCAAGGAGAGTATGAACCGTTGGATTTCCTAACTACAAATGCATACTAATGCATACTAAAGAAACATACTAAGAAACACACTTTTACCTAATGACACATTAGACCAAGTAGATCTTAACTAACTCCTAAGTGTCTAAATATCCTAACATCCCCCCTTAAGAACAACTTGGGATAGGATTGAAGGAT
>SNQJ01S0003725.1:14903-49546 GCA_010110895.2 Picea sitchensis | reverse complement strand
TCTTCTTGAAACATTTGGACTCATCATGACCATCTTTATCACAAAAGTTGCAATGTATGTCAATCTTCTTATTTTTATATTTTCCTCCTTTGTCTCCATTCGGAGAAAATGTTGTTTGAGTGGGTTTGGGACCCTTATATTTCTTGTTGTTGTGGCGAGGATGTTGCTTCTCGGGATTCATGGGTTTATCTTTTTTCTGGGCAACTAAGGCTTTGTTGGAGGTACCCGAAGTGTTGATCACTCCAAGTTGTACAAGTTTATATTCCTCTCTAATCAAAGCAACACAAAAGGACTCAAGAGTGGGTTTTTAATAAGCTTTCCCTAGAGCCTCTCTCATGGCATAAAATGTAGATACAAACACAGAATATGCACTACCTATCTTAGAAAGAATAATATAGATGCAACGCTCTTCCTCCATTTTTATCTTACATACTTCACATAAAATTATGAGTGTTTTAAACCTAGATAGATAATCTCCAAGGCAAGAAAAATTACTTGGACTCAAGTTCAATACTTGATTTTCTAACTTTTGTGCTCGAATAATATTGAGTTTACCAAACATAGATTCAATATTTTCCCAAGCTTCTTCGGGGTCATCAATTTCTTGAAGGTGGTATCTGAAATCAAGAGAGATGGACATTCTGATTAGTCCACGTGCTTCGTCACTCCTATTAGCCCATTTGGATTTCTTATCATCATCAGTGGGTTATTTTTCCTTTCCCAAGGTAATATGGTACAAGCCTTTACTTTTTAATAAATCTTCCATATTAGATTTCCATTGGAAGTAGTTGGTGCTGGTAAGAAAAACATTACTTGTAGAAGCCATATTAAATATGCAGATAATATGGATTTAAAAACTAAAATTGATGATCTGGATGGAAAGAGCTCGAAAATTTATGCGGTTTTAAAAAAAATGGCACTGAAAACAGACTTTGGATGTGAGAGTTATGCCCTTTTAAAAAACTTTACAATTTTAGCATGAACTTTTTCAAAAAGAAGTAACAAAATAGAGACTTGAACTCAAGACCTCTTACTTAATAAAGAAACTTTTAACCAAATGATCTAGCAAAACATATTGTAATGTTCAGAAGGAGGATTGTTGTTGGTGTTGTTGTCGGCGTTGGAGAGCATGCTAAAAAAAAACTCTTTTCACACAAGAAAAAAAAAATTGTTTCTCGATGACAACAAGGGTTAGATCTCGGTTAGCTTACCTGGAAGATGCACCTTTTCCTATATGTTTCTGATTTGATGAGATCGCACAGGGCATGGGGAAAAGAGAATACACATATCTAAAAGAGTAGTAACCCAGAAACAAATAGTATCAAACCGAAATAAAACCAAAATAAAACTTTGTAGAAATTTTTAAAAAATGTGTATGCAGGCTTTATACCTCCAGATCTGACTGTAATGGTCGTATCTTGGGAAAACATAAACCTTTTCGAGTGAAACGAAAAGTGTTCATGACTGAAATGAGTGCTCTGGACGCAATGGAACAGTCCACTCAGCCCATAAATGTACGAAAATGACAGAAAATGGAGATGAGGTAACTTGGCTTCACGATCTCGATCTACAACAAGAGCGGGTCTTCAAACAGGCTTTGATACCATGTTCGACAACACATGTATTCCAACAGAGGATGAACATATTCAGTAACCACTCAAATAACCAGATCAAATATCAACACACCGATGTTTTCACGTGGTAAAACCCCTACAGGGAAACATCCACGACCCCAGCCAACGCGACCACTTTGAGCAGTTTATTAATGCAAAAGAAAAAGATTACAGAGAGATTTTACAAGAGATTTTCTCACAATCGATCATTGTCAAATGACCCTCCATGCTCTTTAAATAGAGATCATGGACCAATCGGGTGTTAAGCCACGGATCAATGGTCGTTAAGATCGAGGAGAGTATGAACTGTCGGATCATTCTATGTCGGGAACATATCATGACCATCGGATTTCCTAACTACAAATGCATACTAATGCATACTAAAGAAACATACTAAGAAACACACTTTTACCTAACGACACATTAGACCACGTAGATCTTAACTAACTCCTAAGTGTCTAAATATCCTAACAAATAATGTGACATACAAAGTACATATGCTAAATTAAAAACTAGAAACCCTATTAGATAACCCGATGGTTGTGAATGCCATGATTTAAGAAGAGTGTGGAAGATGAATAAATGAAGTAAACCATTGTGACTGACATGATTTGATGCATGATTGTGTGTGTTGCATATTAGACATTTCAAGAAATATAATCAAGATCATGTAGAAGTAAAAGGTTCATTATTCTTGTTTAATAATGCAAGTGTGAGATTTACTTGTGATGGCCACACGAGTAACACCCTCATCTGCATAGTTTTAGTATTATAATAATAGGTGTATTTTGAGTAATTGTTATGCTTATTAAGTGAATTTTTTGTGCTTTTCATAAGAAACAATAGAAAATAAGTACTTTATAAATTAAAAAATACTAATAATAAGTGCACACTTAATGAAAGATTAATTAAGCTAACAAAGTGGATTAATTGTACGAGCATGCAAGTAGAATAACAAGTGAAAGTATTCATGCAAATAAAATATTATTTATTTTGTTTGAATTGTGTGCCTTGGTTGTGGTTCTTATGGAAGTGGTGGGATCTAGTTGGGGGCTCCATCCTATTGGTTTTTTCCATGTTATTTAAGGTAGAGCTTTTGTTGGTCTAAGGAGAGTTGAGAGTGCTTTATGGGCTTGGAGTGGTGAAAGAAGGTGAAGGCAGAACCCTGATATAGCCTTAGTGATTGGGAGCTTGGGGGCTCTCAATATTTGATTGAGATAATTGGTTGGGTGGAGAGTTTTGTCTCCCAAATTATTGCCCAATTTGCTACTAGCAATTGGTTACTAGTTGTTGCTTGTTTCTTGTTGTTTTGTGGTTGCATTTTTCCCCTTGTTGTAAGTTTGTTCCGTTCTAATTGACAAATATGCTTGCACCCTATTAGTTAGTTATGTAATATGAAATTGACATGAATCAATTGCATTTCATTTTAAAAGAAATTGTTTGTATATTAGAATGTGGTTTCCTGGAATTCCCCCTTCAATCGAGTCATTGATTAGGAAATTCCCTTGTAGGTTATTAGATAGTAAATGGAATATTTGTTGATTTATAAATTATAATGACATGCTAAAATATTGGTGTAGTTGCTTATTATATATGTAAATAAAATTTGTTAGCATGCACATTTGGGTTTTACATTTATGTAAATACATTTGCTAGGTTTTACATCTATTGGCTTTTACATTTATGTAAATGCTTATGATATGTTTACATTCATGTAAACATATTTGTTGGGTTTTGCAAGTTTAGTTGATGCGTTGGCAAATGTCAACTAAACCAACATGACAATTATGTTATTGCAATTTTATTATCTCCTATGTATGACTACATACATATGTATTTCCATGATATATGGTTGTGACTTTGGGGGAATACAACATCAATTTGTTGCGATCGATGTTTCCTTTTTCCTTCTTTGAACTTTCTGTGTGTGTGTTTTTCTATGATGTCTATATTATTTTATGTTATGGTTTATACTTAGATTAATTATGTGAAGGAACCACTAGTTATGGTTTGTCTAATATATTTTTATCTAGACAACAACATTGGCTTTGTTTCTCGTTGAACTTGAGATTCAAGACTAAAATTGAAGAAATTATAAATTTTGAAAAATTAGAAAAAGAGATGCACACGTATATGGTGCCAAATAAGGGAATTCAAGAGTGATGGGAAGGGAAAATCTAAAAACACTTGAAGAAAATGTGCAAGCTAGAACCCATTTCTTCACTAACCCACACAATATTTTTTGGAATCTATATGTATAAAGTTTCATAAATTGCTAGAAACAAAGAAACAAATGAATGGTCAAGAATGATTGAAGATAAGATTGGAGATTATAAATTTGGTAGAACCAATGTGCATGACTGGTTCAATAGAATACTAGAAGAATTTTGTGAGGAGCATGTTGTTGAGATTAAAACCAAGATTATTAGCATTAAAAGACAAGTTTTGTATTGATGTTCACAAACAACCTTTTTGCACAGTATTGACATTATTGCATTTATTGCTAATAAAGAACAATGTTGACTTCATCATTCCTGCTCGAAAGGAGTTATATTGATGATGGGGGTTGATCACCATGAGTTGGCATGGAGTAAGAGTTAGATGGAAGGATGAAGCTACACTAAAATTAATAGAAGAGCATTGGTTGACATGGTTGGAATAGGAGTAAACAAATGCAAGAAATTCAAAATGAAATGACCTAGATAATCTCAACATGAGATAGACATCGAAGATGAAATAAAGAGAACATGGAGCTATGAGTAAAGATGTACATGATTAATATTGACAAGCAAAGAGATGAAATAATGATCACATCAAACATGGAGTAGTAGAATGAGAACAAGGATGGTGTGTTTGATAGAAATAGAGACATCATGACCATGTAACAACCTATGCAAGTAGATGCCATGTGAATTTCTACTTTTGTAGATGAAAAAATCTAAAGAAATTCTAATAATGATTTCATGGGCCTATTCAACCTAGTATGTTGTGAAACCTTGTTGAGAACAAAGGCTAACTCAATAGAGAAAGGACCAAGTCTTTGAATAGAGAAAGTGAAGCCCAACTACTTCCAAGAATCACCAAATATGTTGATATGGCCTATTAGAATAAAAATGTAGAGGTTAGTTGATAAGAAGATATAGAGGTTGTCGTCACCATAAAAGAAACAACTCACGTGAGAAAAACTAACCACCACTAGGTTTAGCAAGCCTTGGTAGAATGGAAAATAAACAAACAATTTGTTGTTTCAAACCTTCTATGATGGGGTTCTTGATGATCCAAAAATGCATTGCCTCATTTGTGAAACTATGGAAAGACATGGGCCCAAAAGCAGACAAACAAATGGTTGAGTTTGACTCTTCAACAAGAGAACGTGCTCTAACCTAGTTTTTGAATTTGCTTAAAGTTGGTAATTTTGGTAACAATTACGAATAATGGAATAAAGGACAAATTCATTGTGTTATTTAATTTCTCAATTGACCAACATCTAGCTACTCATAAATTAAAAGAGATAAAACAACAACAACCTAAGTTGGTTAGAGACGGTGATAGAAGTTTCAATGAAATCCCAAATGATTTCTCATTGGTCTCAATTGATGATCCAGGTGGATATCGGTGGCCGCCCACCTATTCCAACTGTCTCAAAACAGTCTTCTGGAAATTTACTATTTTTAGCAGCTTTTCGATTCTTAAACTTTCGGGCCCATTTTAAGGGCCTAAATGAATTTTTTTCGCGATCAGACACCTTAATGAGAACCAAAGGCTCTGATTGAGCCCGAAAAATGAATCTCCTCATCAATACCCAAAACAAAGATCGTATTCCAAAGTTACGCCCTTGGGAAGTTGATACACCAAACTACCCAAAAGGAGGTCCACAAAACTGTTGGTTTTTCATCTTCCAGGGTTATGGATTTGTAATTTTTTTATCTTAAAAAGGAATTTGGAGCCTCATTCTAATAATCATCTTCTTACGAATGTGAGAATCCATCACATCTCTTCTCAGAGATAAGTTGCCACCATTCTAGCGAGTCTTTCAATCTGTATTTCCACAGTTTTGTACATTTCGCTCATTAATAGAAATTGTGTATTACTATATCTTTGTGTTTATGGTTATATCTATGAGAAATATTTGTTATATTATTGGATATATGATATATCTTTGTACATTTATTTATTATATCTCTGCTCTCATTTCACGCCAAAAATAATCCCGATCAGTGGTATCAGATCAGGATGCTCTTGATCATTTTTCAGTGCATGTCCCCGACGAGGTCCGAGTATAGAAATTTGGGTCTCGAGCTTGTCTCTCTTGAGGACAATCACTCTCGTATGCCCAAAAAACCCTCCATGGTGGAAGGAAATAAAAACGACTGAGCAAAAGATTATATTAATTTGTTGCTTGAGCAAGCTCTCACGTGACAGAGGGATGAAAAGATGGAGAATTTTTCCCACATCCTTCAACGCCTGTCAATAACAGCAAGCACTTCTTCATCAAAGGGACCATTTTGGAGGAACCTCTCCTTTAAATGTACAAGTTAATTTTGATATTATCGTATTTGAAGGTCAGATATATGCAAATGCCCTAGAAAAATGGTTAAATCTGCTAGAAGGTTATTTCTTTGTTCACATTTTTTTCGACAGGGAAAATATCACCTTCGCACTCCTTAAGGCTCTACCCCATGTCAAACATTGGTGGGAAACTTACTGGGATCAAAGTTCCACAGAGGAGTGTAAAATATATGGGGCCGAGCCCACTTGGGATTTTTTTTGTGGATGCAGTCAAGGAACAATATTACCTTGTTGGTAACTATGACGACTAGTACATAAGATGGACCATGTTGCGTCAAGAGAGGGGACAAGAAGTGTCGGAGTTCACCAATAGCTTCCATACCTTGCGCACCAAGATGGGTATCAAATATTTTGAGCAGAATTTGGTTCGGAAATGCTGTGGGGCTCTACACACGTACATCCAAATTAAAACGGAGTTTCTGGACATCTCATCGCTGGGAGTTGCCTATTGATATGCTGTCAAAATCGAATATAAATTTAGGCACCAAAACAAATGGGATTTCGGGTCTACAAATCCACAACAACCAAATCATGATAAAGACGACCCTAACAAAGAACCTCCTGAAAACCAGTCTAAGCCACATGAAAAGAAGGGTCTCGAAAAGACGAAGACGGACACTGGAAAGTGGTGTGATTTCCACAAAAACCCCTGGCACAACACCAATGAATGTCTCTCAAAATAGTCATTAGTGGTTGAGATCAAAGAAAAAGATCTGAACCCAGATTAAGAATCCGATTCAAAAAATAATGGGAGAAGATAGATCATCGACGCAGACCCCACTGATATTGTGACGACTGCAACAATTCAACCAAAAGAACCAGAATATCATGAAGAGGGGGGGAACCTCTTCCATTCACATATGTGGGTGAAGGGGACCCCATTGCATTTCATTGTTGATAGCGAAAGCCAGAAAAACCTCATCTCACCAGAGGTCGTTAAACAATTGGGATTGTTGACAACACCACACCTGCAACCATACAACATCGGATGGCTTCGCCAGGGACGAGATCTTCATGTCAACTAGAAATGTCAATTGTCATACGACATCTAACCCTTCAAGGATGAGGTATTATGTGATATTTCCCCGCTAGATGTATGTGATGTTCTTTTGGGCCAGCCATATATGTGGAAGCACCATGTTATTTATGAGTCTCGACCCCGTAGTGTCATTGTTACTCTAGGGGATCATCTCTACAAGATACTAGAGGTAGTTCCAACTATTGGTCCCACCTAAATAGTGCCACAATGTAGTATCTCATACTACAAAATTCAACTTTTTCACAATCTGTTCAAAAGGTGAACAAAAGGACACTACAACCACTATAGCCTCAGTCCAAGCACCTTCTATCCAGTAGAAGCAGGTAAAAAAGATTGAAGCAAAGTGCAAAGATTCTTTCTATGCACAGTCATCTCATGTAGCTAGACTGGTTACAAAGTTCCAACCCTTCCAACATCAAGTTCTCAACAACCTTCCACAACCCAAGGAGCACAACTTCTCCAGCAAGGCAAGCAACTCACCAAGGTTTAGATTCAGCAAATGCTTCCCCCTCTCCCTCGGGAACTCAACGCAATGGATACAATTTATTTGTAAGGAGGGAGGATTGATCTAGGTGGATATCAGTGGCCATCCACCAATTCCAACTGGCTCAAAACAATCTTCTGGCAATTTACTATTTTTAGCAGTTTTTTGGTTCCTAAACTTTCAGGGCCATTTTGAGGGCCTAAATGAATTTTTTTCGTCATATGGCACCTCAATGATAACCCAAGGATTTTTTTTGAGCCCCCAAAATGAATCTCCTCATTTATACCTTTCCAACGAGCTATCGTGCGCCCCAAACGGATATCGTATGCCAAAGTTACGCCCCCAAGAAGTTGATACACCAAACTACCCAAATCAGGGTCCACAAAATTGTTGGCTTTTCATCTTCCGGGGTTAGGGTTTTGGGTTTTCTTTATGTTAAAAATTCCTTTGGAGCCTCATTGTAATAATCATCTTCTTACGAATGTGAGTAGCCATCACATCTCTTCTCATAGATAAGGTGTCACCATTCTAGCGAGTCTTTCACTCTGTATTTCTACAGTTTTGTACATTTCACTCATTAATAGAAATTGTGTATTATTGTATCTCTGTTTTTATGGTTTTATATTTGATAAATATCTATTATATTATTGGATATCTGATATATCTCTATACATATATATTTTATATCTTCACTCTCATTTCGTGTCGAAAATAATCTAGATCAATTGAAGTAGTTGCAACTATAATTTTGTCATGGGGTTAAGTCCTAATCTAAAAAGGTCCCTCCATGTGCATGAACCAAAAATCTTATGAAGAAACCTTAAAAAAGGCACAACATTTAGAAACATACGAGGACTAGATGTAGTTGTATGCCAAATCTCTGTTGGAAAATCAAATGGAGAGGATAAATAAATTTCTTAGAGACATAGTTCTTAATAAAAGAAAAGAGGATTATTGGTACATAGATTGCATGAAATATAGTCACACCGTTGGAAAACCAAATGGAGAGGATAAAGAAATTTCTTATAGACATAGTTCTTAATAAAAGAAAAGAGGATTATTGGTACATAGATTGCATGAAATATAGTCACACTTAGGATAAAAAAAATTGGATTTTGGTCTAACAATTCCTCTATGTATGTCACATAAGTTGACCTAAATGTATATTGTGATATTTTTTAATGCCTCATGGACCATGATATGAAGGACTATCGACACAATAAGAAGAAAATAAATAAATGACATGCAATTTGTGGTCAATGCTCACTTTACTTTTGGGTGTCCATATAATTCTAATGGACAAAGGAATCCTTGCAATTTGTTGAAAATGATGCATTCCACTATTGGAGCCCTTTGTGCCCTTGAATGATGGATTTTATTATATATATTTTTTAATGTATGTGTGTTCTTTAACCTTTGTATGACGACTTCTTGTCCTTGCATGTATTTTGGGGCAACTTGTGGAACCAAATGGTGTGATAGTGTCTTGATGATTATGTATATATACGATTGGTTGCATAGAAAAAGGTAATTGTGTGAAAGCACGTATATCATATGTATTATACTTAATTGTAATAAGATCTCTAAAAACTCTACCAAAACCAATGATATATGTTGTGTATTTGTATGGGAACTTCCTACATCCTTGAGTTAGTGGAGTTGTTTATTTATTGTCTTAACATGGTATGTATATATGTTATGGTGTAATCATTTGGATAGGGTTATGGTTTATGCTTCTATATATTTGTATGCACTAAGATGCACTAATTTCCTAGTATAATCATGTTTAAAGTTATACCATTGATAGCACTAGTTTCATTGTTGGGACTTGAACATAAGTTTTTTGGATGAGAAACTGGTATCATTTTCTTTAAAGATGGACAATTTATCTTCATCATAGGAAGGGTGCAAGTGAGCTACTAAAACATCTTGGAAATTCCATGTTACTTGGAATGCTTCAACTTGTGCCTTCTTAATTTTCTCCTATAATTCTTTGTAAAGGATTCCATGATGTAGACATGTCATTTTCATAAGGTAATGATAAACTACTAACTTCATGTACAACATGAAAGATCTAACCTAAATCTGGTTATCTTGAATAACAATTTTGTTACCTTTATCTTGATGATATTGTGGCACAATTGTTATAGTAGTGATAGAGGTATTATTCGTGTATCCATGCAAGTTGGTGCATGTGGCCACATAAACATGTTATTATGGTAACGCATTGGATTGATTGACATCAGATGTAGTAGGTGCCATGTATATGCAATTCACATTTTTTTACTTCAGGTAGTGGAAGGAATCATATTCTCTCGATCCACAAAATACGCAAGTTATCTCAATTGAATAGTTAAATAGATAGCTAGTAGAAGCACACTCAAAGCACCTCATAATTGTCTTTTGTTTGTAATTCTAATTATTTGGTTTAGCCTAAGTTTGATGTGGCAAATTCCCTTGCAAATGTATACACTAGCATAGTTTGGAGGTGTTGAATTTCTACATCCCGATTTTGGGTGTTTTCTAGGGGTTTGAGGTTGGGGAGCATAGTGTTTTAAGGAGGAGGAATGTGTTGCACATGAGACATGATAGTCGGAGTATGTTGTTGTTGTGGAATATTTGGGGTGGTTTTTCCAGTGGAGATTGAGCATGTTAATGTCATGACTAGCGCATGACAATTATGTTGGTTATGGGAAAAAGTATTATGAGTAAAACAAAACATTTCAAGCAATTTTGAACCGCATACTTGGTTATTGGAGCATGAATCACAGAGCATAGAATACTCAATTTTGTAGTGATCATTCTTTAGGCAAGTGAGATGCATGTAAAATCTATTAAATATCTCTATTGGATTTCATGTCGTGAGTTGGATAACTCATCTCTATAACTATTGAAGTTGTTGCTTGATATGAAGGATGGTTTAGGTGTTGGCGCAATAACATCCAATGCACCATGATAACACTCTATGATATTTTGTAAGATTTCTTATAATTCGTCAACTAGACATTTCACCATAAATCAAAGAAAGGGTGGAAAAGAGTAGATTGTATACATTTCTCCCATAAAATATGTATGCCACTTTTCTCAATACCCTCTCTTAGTCTATGACTAAATATGGAAGAGACTCGCCTTATTTGAAATGAATGTGTGTGAGAAAAGGGTTGCATATGGATGGTTGTACCATCTCACTCCATTCTTGTAATAGTTCATCTTTAAATTCATTAAAAGTGTCAAGGATAGGTCACAAGTGCTCCTACTAATGAAGTGCATGCTTCTCAAGGTTTCTCTTAACATATGAAATCTTAAACTAATTATCAGTTAACCTAGCAAAAGGAAGTGAAAGGAGTTTTCTACCATTATCATATCATCTCTTCCATCTGACTTAGAGTCATCGTAGCATAAGATGTGCACAAGGGGAATGCTTCTTATATGAATAGTAAAGTGTTAGAATATGTCTAATTTTTTGGATAAGTGTAAAATTGACTTGTCTTAACTGAAAATTAAATAATTAGGACCACTTGAATGAAAGGTAAATAGTTAGGACCATTTGAGTGAAAAGTAATAACAATGGACCTTTTATGAAAGGTCACGTCTAAATGAACAAATAATGTAAATAATGAGAACATTTAACATTTTGTGACCATCAAGTTGGATTTTCTCCTCTTTTGCTTTAGGTTTTCCATTAGTGTATTCATGTCTTAATAATATACTATATTCAATTGGGTATTTTCCAATACTTACTATGTATTTTTTATGTCTTTTTATCTTTATGTGTGTGGAGTTATATGGTCAGAGCCTAGGGGTTGAACCCTATTAGCTCTTAGTCTTAGCTATTGAAATTGTTGGGAGGCTATTACATCATAGGAATATTGTAGATTGTGTTGACACTCCTAGAAGTCACATTTCTAAAGAAAAATATTAGTTTTATTTGGTTTGGATCAAGGTATTATAGGAGGAGTTTTTTTTTAGACAACACTCAATTAGTATTCAAAACTAGAGTTATAACACTTAATGGGCTCAAGGCATGGAAATTTTGTTGAGAAGGAAAGGGGTGTGGAAATATACTAAGGGTGGTGTACCTAAACCTACTAATGAGCATGTGAAGTTCAAATCTCCAGGTAAGAAGGAAGAGGCTATATGGGTGATGACCATCTACATCTTAAGGAAGCTTCATTTCCATACCATTAGGATAAATTCTCCACATGAACATTGGAACAAGTTGAAGAATTTAATCAATAAGAATAAAGAAAATTGACTTGTGTTACTTGAGAAAAAACTCACCGCCCTTGACCCATTATCATTTGACAGGAATGAGGATTATCTAGTTTGTTTTAAGGAACTACAACTAAATATAGAAGAGTGTAGTAAGGTATTCAAGAAGAAGGAATGATAATTAATAGAATTGGCTCTTTTGAATTTGAGGGCACTTTAAAATATCTTCGACTCCACATTTTGAAGTATGAAGCAAGGAAAAAATATGGAAAAGATTTCACATTTGATTCCTTTTTCACATCGTTGATCGAGGAGAAGGAGAAACTTATTAGAGAAGGAAATCTTGGAAAGAAACAATAAACCCACTTCACAAGAGGTAAGGGCATGCAAAACTTTAGAGATCAAGGTCATCAAGGGGAAATCAATGAGGCCATGATGCAAGGAACCATGGTGTGGATTAAGAGAGCCACATAGATCATAATGATAAGAAAGATCATGGTTGTGACAACCAACAACAATCACGACAATTTAAGGAGAAGAAAGGTTGCTAATATTGTGGAAAACCATGCCATGTTGAGAAGAATTGTTATAAGAAGATCCAATATCTTGAGAAGAAGGTTAAAGAGATTGAATGTAATCATCAACAACATCATCAATAAGGTAATGGTAATGGTGCTCATGCATTTTCTATTAGCACTTCATGGATTCTAGTTGTTCAAGAAATGGATTCTCGTGGTTCACATCACATGGTTAATGATGCTTCTCTATTTTATTTAATGAATGAGGCTAAGGAAGAAAAGATATGTGTTGTAGATGATTATGCACTTATTAATGTTGGCTCTAGTAGTTTTGACAGTTAGAATGGCATGATTGATAATGTCTAGCATGTACCAAACCTTCATGCTAACTTGTTATATGTACCTCAAATCACAAAAAATAGTAAGCAACAAGATTTTGGGCCTAATAATATTGTTGTTAAGGATACTGAAAGCAAATTGACCATTGTTTCTCTGAGTAATATTGACCCAAATAATAAATTATACAAGTTTTGTGGTTTTGAGGATTGAAAAATGTGAAGAGGGTTTGCTATTGTATTCAAAGTAGATAATGGGTGTAAGCTTTAGCATGAGAGAGTAGGGAATCTAAATTTTAGGAATATTCACTTGATGATTCGGTTGAACATGGTCCATGGCCTACCTGGAGTGACTCCTTGTGATGGTGCGTGTGAGGGGTGTATTCTAAGAAGCATCAATGGGAAAAGTTTGAGAGAGACAAGTTATAGAAGGAAAACTCACACCTTGAGATTGTGCATAACGACCTCTACACAATGAAGCATCATTCCCTATCAGGCGCAAAGATATTCTAACTTGCATCGATGATTTATTTAGGCATACAAGGGTTCATTTCTTGAATAATAACAACGATATTTAAGAGATTCACTGAGTTCAAGGAATTAGTTGAAAAGTAATGTGGTCAACTAATGAAGTGTTTGAGGTTTGACAGAGAATGTGAGTATGTGATTCATGCATTTGAGGGATACTTGTCACCAAATGGCATCTCATGGTAGAAAACTATGTCATACATTGTTGAACAAAATGGTGTTGTTGAGCAAAAGAGCATGACATTGGTTGAGATGGCTAGATGTATGATTCAGGAAAAGGGATTTTTAGAATATTTTTGGGTAGAAATTGTGGCTTGTTCAAATCACATCCTAAATATGGTTACCACCCACCAGGGCTATGAGGAATGTTGCACCTCTTGATAAATGGAGTGCGATAAAACCTGCTATTGTGCATTTCAAAATATTTGCATATGTTGCTTCAACTCATGTTATGAATAAAAAGAGGAAGAAATTGGATCCCAAGAGTCATCCATGTGTCATGATGGGTTATTTTGAAGAATCTAAGCCTTATCAATGGTATGATCCTATTAAGGAGGTGATATTTAAGAGACATATTATTTTTAATGAGAAGGTTTTAGGGTCTACTCTTCTTTATTCTCCCTCTTGTATTATTCCCCTTGATTGCATAGAAAGTTTAAATTTAGAAGATGAATTAGAGAATAATGAATCTACTGAAGTTGAGACCTCTAAGGATGTGGCTGAGAATGTCGATAATGAGAATGTAATAGATACTTGTTTTGCAAGGGGGATTCATTATCCCAACTAGGATACAAATATCATTAAAGTTGCTAACATAGATTCAAGTGTGAATGAATCCATAAGGAACCAAAGCCAATAAAAGTAGGTGATTTTTTCACTTATTAATAAGGTGAATGATCCATGTGATCCTTAAGCATATGAGGATGCTCATGGTAGGGAAAAACGAGAGACTACTATGGCTAAAGTGCGCAACTCCTTAATGGAAAACAATACTTATGATTTGGTTCCTTGTCCAAAAGGGAAGAATGTGGGAAAATGGAAATGGGTTTATAGGACCAAGTTCACTTTATATGGTGATGTGGAGAGATATAAGGTTTTATTTGTAGCAAATGGGTTCTCACAACATGAAGGTAGTGACTACATCAAGACAATTTTTCTTATTTACAAGATGAATTCTATTAGGGTTGTTATTTATCTTGCTACTCATTTTGTTTGGGAGGTACATTAGATGGATGTGAATAGTGCCTTCTTACATGGAGATCTTTAGGAAGAGATCTACATGGAACAACCATCATATTTTGTGCAAAATGGTAATCCTCCACCTATGTGCAAATTAAGAAAAATTTTATATGGTTTGAAATAGGCACCTCAAGTCATGGTATGAGAAGATTGATATAGTCTATCTTCATTGAGGTTTCAATCATTGCAAATCATATCATATATATGTTAAGCATGTGAATAATGAGATTCTTTCAATTGTGTTATATGTGGATGATTTGATTATCACTTGGAGTAGTAGGGAATTGATTATTGGTTTAAAGGCTAAGTTGAAGGATACATTTGAGATGACGAACTTAGTTTGCTTCATGTATTTCTTGGGATCCAATTTTTTCAATTGGATGATGGTATCTTCATTTCTCAACCTAAGTATGCTCTTGATCTATTGAAAATATTTACGATGGATGATTGTAGTCCTTGTTCTTCCCCGTATCACTCAACGGTCAAGTTGATGAATGAGTGTAGCTTTGCAAAGGTTGGTGTTACTTTGTATAGCCAAATCATTGGGATATTATTTTACATTACTCATAGTAGTCCTAACATCGCCTTTGATGTTAAATAGGCATTGAGATTCATGCAAGAGACGAAGGAGAGCCACATGCAAACAACAAAAATAATTATGTGGTACGTCAAAGGTACTTTTCAATTGGGATTAAGTATTCTAACAGGGGTGATACTAAGTTGGTAGGATATACATACTCTAATTGGGCATGTGATTTTGATGATTGGAAGTCTACTTCCAACCATGTGTTTCATCTTGGTTTTGGTCTAATTGTTTGGTCACAGAAGAAGTAACAGGAAATTGCACCATCCACCATAGAGGTCGAGTATAGAGGAATAATAAATATAAGTTTGGAAGTACTTTTGATACAAAACTTAATGGGTGAGCTTAGACTTCCTTAGGGGTCATCTATGATATATCGTGATAATCAAAGAACAATTTAGGTGGAAAATCATCTAGTTGCACATAGCAAAACCAAGCATATTAAGGTTCATTCACATTATCTTAGGAGGTTGGTATAGCAAGGTGAAATATCCCTTGAGTATTACAGGATGGATGATCAGGTTTTTAATATCGTCACGAGACCATCGACAAAGGCTAAGATTTTCAAACTCTGATCTATGTTGAAGCTCCACAAAGATTCCATTAAAGGGGGATGTAGTGGCAATGCCACCTTCTTCACAACTCTAAGTCATGTTTAAGGGGGGATGTTAGATATATTTAAATATTTGGATAAATTTAAAACTGACTTACCTGAGTGAAAAGTAAATTATTAGGACTGCTTGAGTGAAAAGTAATAATAGGTGACCTTTTTAATGAAAGGTCAGATATAAATGACCAAAGAGTATAAATAGTGAGATCATTTGACATTTTTTAATCATCGGGTTGGATTTAATCATCTCTTATGTACTTGAGATCATCCATTGGTGTAATATGTCTTAATAATATATTATTTTAATTAGGGTGTTTTGCAATATCTATTATATTCTTAGTATGTCGTGGAATTATATGATCATGTAATCTATTATTAAACTCCAATATGAAGTAGCCATGATTGGAACTATGTTGGAACCAAAATGGGAGTTGGGGGACTACAATGGTACCATATTGGTTTTTGTAACTAGGTGATAGTGACCATAGAGGTTCACATGGGAAGAGAGGAGAAAGGAGCCTCCAAATCCAAAGTGGTACCAACCTCAGTGGCATAATTGAATAGAACCAATTATTCTACAACTAAATCTAATTTTTCATCAGTTATTTCATTTAGGAAATTAGGGAAAACAAATTGAAAGTTGTCGTGAATATATGAGATATATTGGAATTATTAACAAATAGTGAAATCAATATCTAGGTTAGGGTTCAAGGCATGCTAAAAGTATCAACCAACTTCATTCCATTGTTGTTGGAATTTAGTGTTAGTATAAGGAGGTGAGGAGCGAATTGAAAAATGTTGAGGTTGGAGACCATTGTTATTTTATAATTGTAGGGAGAAATTGATACTGCAACACACAAACAATTACAACACTCACCCTACTACATAATACACAGGGGAAAAGAAAAACATAAATACTATTTCCAAAACAGTAAGGAGAGCTTGAACAAACTTAATACTGAAACACTAGCGAAATGCAATTTTGATTTTATTGATTCAAAGAAAAACAACAAGGTTACATAACATCACGATGGAATGGTTAGATAATAAGCAGCTCTAATAATCTACACTATTGTTACAAACATGAAATCGTTAGGAGAGGATTTCTCCTGAATCAGTGCGTTGAGACTCTGTTCCAGCCTTCCCGTCATGAAGTTCATTCACGATCTCTCTATTTACTGTTAACGAATCCCTTCTTTTATGATGAAATGACCTTTCCTCTGTCCTGAGCCAAGCCCTTTCTCCATCACGTCCATGTCTCTTTAAACTCCTCCCTTTGCCTCTGAATCAATTCGCTTTCCATTTCCAAGAAAGGACAGTTACCAAAACTACTTGAAATTTCACCTCCTTCTTGGCGTTAACAAACTTCTACTGGGCGCAGGAACGTTACTACCATGTGGATGAAAATCATCATGAATAATGCCATCATGGAAAAGTCAAATGTATGTGGTCACAACATTGAAGATGAAGAAACATTGTGACACTTATAAATTTCCACCATGAAGAGGAGTTTCAACACAAGTTTCAGCATACACAAGAGTGGTTGCATGAGTAACAACAATTCAAATTCATAGCAAACCGACTAAATAAAATAGACCACTAACACAATCCTTATTCAACTTACTGCCTAATTTGCAGAATATAAATATTTTTTGGGGTGATGCGGATTGTTCGAGCCCAAGGATGTTCCTACATCAGACACCCTTGCTAAGAAAAACAAGAGCTCCAGCTCATGTGCAGATTACTGCTGAGGTGAATATTTCTGCACACATGCTAACTTATCTTCAATCACCCACGATGCATCATCTACCCCTCGATTCTTCCACTTGATTAAATATTCCATGTACTCCTTTCGACGAGTCTTCTTACCAACTCGTGTAGCAATAATTTTTTCAATTTGCTCCTCTAACTTAATTGGTATATGTTATTCCTATTATCCCCATTTTGTGGATAAGTAAGGAGATGATGTCTCGAGGCCCTCAGGTTGCAGATATGGAGTGTCGAGAGACTACATGACCAACAATACCCTTTGCATAGATGGAAAACCCACTCACCACCACAGATGGTCACATGTTTACAGATGGAATCCACCACACCAGTTGGATTCCAGAAGTCAGTGGGCCTTGCTCCATGAGGTACAAGTCAGTATTTTGGTGAGAATGATTTCAATATCTAAGCCATTTGATTATGTTGCATCTTAGATTGCTCTAGATTTCATGATATGTGCTTGGACATTATGCCTTTTGCCCTGCTTCACCTTGGTGGTTGACATTGTGCCCTAGTAAGTGGTCTTCTTTGGGAATGGGTTTTCTACTGGGAAATCCATTAATGATCCATTGTATCGTTCTCAACCATACTTACCATTTTCCATCATTATTCCCCTCCATTTCCTTATCTCTTGGGATTTTTGGGAGTATTGACCTAAGAAAGGGTTGTCCCTCATTCTATGGGAAGAAGGGGCTAAAAGCCTAGAGGGGTTGGTGTTGGGTAAAAGATAAAATCCTTATATAAACCTTCCAGATGCTTCGCCGAGGGATCACCCAAGAAAGCAATGAAACACTTATCTTTGAGTAAAAGGGGACCCACAATATGATAAAAAATGCTTAAAAGGTTAGTTGAAGGATAAGAGGTCTCATCATGAATTGACCTATCATGTCCATGGATATCTAGTGGTATGACATTGTCATCATATGGTCACCAAACTAGGTCAGTGACTCTCAGTTGCATGGCTAAGAGAAAGGGGGTCTCATCACGAGCCAACCTTCTCATTTCCATTAGGTATGTGTGGGTGACATTGCCACCACTTGGTCACCACACTAGGGCAGTGACCTTCAATATCTCCTTATGCTATTATGAAGGAAAATAAAAAGAAAGAAAGATAAAAGGCAAATGATGGGCTTGGAAAAACTGCATTGCAGACAAAGGTACCACACACCCTCTACAAAGGCACCCATGAATGAGACATTATGACCCATAGTATGTCATGGTCCCTATGCCCATTTATTCTTGACCCCATCCACCTCATAGTATGGAAGCTCTCCTTGACCTAAGGAAAGATCTACCCAATAGGACACCTCGTCAACCCTCCCATACTTAAGCTTAACAAGTCACATAGTGTATTTGAGTTGTTAATTGTTTGATATGGTGATCTTTGATGCACATGCTTGGATGACTTATTTATTGATTGGATTAACTTATCATGATGTTATGACTTGATATCCTTGGAGGGTGTGTTCATTTGTCTTTGTAGGACCTAGCTGGTGGACAATTTTGGGAGAACAAGCCTAGCTTGGGCTTCCATGGGGCTACAAGACCACATGTTAGCTGACAGGGGGCTGCATGTCGGATGAGAGATATCAAAATTGGAAGGCCTCAAAGATGACTTGGAAAACATAGCCTAGCCCCCACATGCCAAATGTTTTTCCTAGGAGAGGTAAAACCTCACTTCTAGAAACATGACGTCACCTAGGGGAGTTAGGGATTTGGTGGCGAGGTGCCACTCATTTACACCATTTGAGGAGGAGAAGGCATTAGGGTATGTGTTATATTATTTTCATGAAGTAAGTAGAGGTTGCGTTCTTATTTGAAGTCTTGAGGTTTGAGGGACTACTAGGCCCCTTCCAAGAGATAGGGGCAAGCATGAAAAACTTGTTTGCCTCGGGGAAACATGTCACATTTGCTTGTTTTAGATGTTGCCTCGTTTCGCTGTCATTGGTGGAAACACGGTTTTCAGCTTTTATGGTTTTTTTTTCGATGCTCTATTTCAGAGTTAAGGATGGTTTTTTTCCGATGCTTTTCTATTTCCAGTTAAGGAATTAGGATTGTTGACTAATCCAGGTCATTGGGTTAGGTTTTTGGATGTCGTTGGAAATCGCTCCTTCCTCAAGTGAGCCATGACCAACTCACCCTCTTGAAATACCTTATGTCTCCTATGATGATCTGCTCTGTCTTTATAACTATCATTGTTGGTCTGCAATTTCTTCTTTACGTGTTCTTGTAATTCATGCATATTGTCCACAAAATCATTCACATCAGCACTCTTCTTGCCTTCCAAATCTGAAAATGCAACCAAATCTACCACACCTTTTGGCGATCGTCCATAAACAATCTGAAATGGACTCTTTCCCATATATTTGTTCACCAAATTGTTATATGCGAACTCATCTTGGGCTAATGCCAAACCCCATTGACAAGGATTCTCTCCACTTAAACTTCTCAACAAATTTCCTATACTTTTGTTCACTACTTTTGCGTGGCCATCCGTTTGAGGATGATATGTTGAACCGTATAACAAATCTGAGCCTAACTTTTTCCAGAATGTTCTCCAAAAATGCCCAAGGAATCTTGTATCTCGATCTGAAGTAATGCTTTGTGGTAATCCATGCAATCTAACCACCTCTTTGAAAAATAATGCAACTACTTCACTAGCATCACTAATCTTCTTACATGCTATGAAGTGTGCCATTTTTTAAAATATGTACACAACTACCATTGTCGAGTCATGTTTTCTCTGTGTCATAGGTAATAGTAAGACAAAATCCATAATGATATCCTCCCAAGGTCCTTTGGGCACTAGCAATGGAGTATAGAGTCTCACATTCTGACTTTTTCCTTTTGCTAGTTGGTAGATCCTACAACCTGCAACAAAATTGTAGACATCTTTATTAATGTTGGGCCAAAAATATCTCTCCTTCACCAAGGCCGCAGTCTTGTCATTCCCAAAATGTCCTCCTAAACCACCACTATGCAACTATTTAATGAGATTCATTCGTATGGAACTTCTGGGAATACACAACTGTTGGTTTTTAAACAAAAACTCTTCTTGGATATGGTAGTCTAGATACGATGTCATGTCTAAACTCCAAAGCTCTTTACACGCCTTCCAAGCTTATGAGAAATCTGCATCTTCTTCATACAATGTCTTTAGACAATTCAGACTTACCACTTCTACCGACATGGTATTAAACAATGTTGTCCTCCGACTTAATGCACCAGCTACCTTATTAGACATCCTGGACCCGCGTTTCAACACAAAAGAATAACTTTGCAAGAATTCTACCCATTTAATATGTTTTTGATTCAACTTACCTTGGTTGTTAATGTACTGCAAATTTTTGTGATCCGTGAACAAGAAAAACTCCTTCGACAGTAGATAATGTCACCATTTCTTCAAGGCTTGCACAATAGCATAACATTCTTGATCATAAACATAATACTTCTTTATGGACTCGTTCAACTTCTCGCTGAAAAATGTAATGGTTATACCCTCTTGACTTAGAACTGCTCCAATTGTTGTTCCACTAGTGTCACAATCAACCTGAAACACTTTATTAAAATCTGATAATGTTAATATTGGTTGTGTTGTTACTCTCTTCTTCAATTCTTTAAATGACTTCTCTGTTGCTACAGTCCACTGGAACACTCCTTTCTTCATACATTTTGGAAGAGACACACATATTTGGCTAAAGTTCCTAATGAATTTCCGATAGAAGCCTGTCAATCCATGGAAGTTGCTCACATCGAATGTGCATCTTGGTGTTGGCCATTCGATAATAGCCTTCACTTTCTCAGGATCCATTTTAAGTCCTTCTTTTGAAACCATGAAACCAAGGTACACTAATTCTCGCTGCATGAATGTTCATGTTTATCAATAGTTCTCATCCTTTAGGAACTGTAGTATTTCCCTCACATGCTCAACATGCTCCATTCTACTCTTACAACCACAAACTTACCCAAAAATATTTCCAAGACTTCATTCATCAATCTCATGAACGTGTTGGATGCATTATTTAACCTGAACGACATCACTAACCATTCAAACAATCCATCTTTCATCTTCAATGTAGTCTTCCATTTGTCACCTTCTCTTATTTGAATTTGGTGATAACCACTCTTCAAATCAACTTTTGTAAAATATTTTGAACCACTCAGGAAATCCATAAGGTCATCCATTATGGGCAATGGAAACCGATACTTGATAGTTATCTTGTTTATAGCACACAAATCAATACATATTTGCCATTCCTCTGTTTTCTTAGGTGTCAATATTGTTGGTACTGCGCAAGGGCTCAAGCAACCACGAATCAACCCTCGGTCAAGCAATTCCTGCACTTGTCGATTCACTTCTTCACTCTCTAATGGAGTCATTCGATAAGGTGTTTTATTTGGAAAATTTGATCCTGGGATCAAATCAATTTGATGAGATATACTACACAAAGGAGGCAACCCTGTGGGTAATTCCTCTGCAACAATTTCTTTAAAATATTCCAACATGTGTTGGATATCTCCCGGTACAGAACTCCCCTTTTCAACCTCTTGAACCTTCTTTTTCGCTACAGCCAAAAAAATACCCATTTTGTTTCTCCTCCTTCAAGAACTCCTTGGATGAACTCAACATAAGGCGATTGTTACTGTTGTTCACATCTTTGTTGCAACTGCTGCTATTACTCCCACCATCTTCACGCATTGGTTTCAACTTATAAAGTTGTCCATTTTGAATAAATTCATACCAATTTTCTCTGCCATCATGGATCACCTTCAGATCAAACATCCATGGTCTCCCAAGCAAAATATGGCATGCATCCATCTCCACTACATCGCATAACTCTTGCTCTTTAAAATCTCCAATCTGAAATTTTAACAAACATTGTTCGGTCACCGTCACCTGTTGACCTTTCTACAACCATGAAACTCGATAAGGATTAGGATGTGGTTCACATTTCAAATTAAGTTTCCTCTTGACCTCACTAGAAATCAAGTTTTCTTTACTTCCTCCATCAATAATCAAGTTATAACATTTGCCTTCAACTTTGCATCTGGCCTTAAACACTCTTTTCCTATGTTTAGGTTCTTCTATTAACTTTTGTTCTAGTTTAAGTAAAATTCTTCGAAACATCAAGTTCTCACCTTGTTCGTGTGAAAGCACAACCATATCTTCTCCAACCACCGATGCATCACCTTCCATGGTAACCTACTTTCTAGCATCACCTCTTTTATTGGAACCTTTCTTTTCTCGACATTCTGAGGCTTTGTGACCTTCAAATCCACATCTATAACAAGTAATTACAAACTTTCCCTTTCCTCTTCCGAATCCTCTGCCTCTACCAACTCCATTTCCTCTGGTACTTTGGCTACTTGTGGATTCCTCTTCTTTGTCATTTACTTTAGCAGCGGTTGTTCTGCCTCTTCCTCATGGACGTCTTCCCCTTAAATTTTGTTGGGTTTTCCTGTCAACTTTCTCCTCCACCTTTAGGGAAATTTGATAAGATTCATCTACAGTACGAAAATAATGCGTACTCATCTCATCCTGGATTGTATACTTCAGTCCATTCACGTATCTATCCACATGCTAATACTCTGGCTCCTTAATACCATATCTGAGTGACAGCCTGAAGAACTCTTCAGTAGACTCACGCATAAGAGTATTTTTTTGCCTCAGATTCTACACTTGTCTACACAGATTCTGTTGGTAATCCACGAGCAAGAACTTTTCTTTAATCTTACTCACCATCTTCTTCCAATTCTTGATCTTTTCCCACCTATTATCAACTCTGTCTTTTTGTAACATGTCCCACCAAAGGGAAGCATGTCCTTTCAACTTTGTGATAGAAAATCAAACCTGGTTTGGATCATGAACATTCTCATATTCAAAATACCTCTCAAGCTCTCTTATCCAATCTATAAGAGTTTCAGCCTTCAAGCTTCCATCATAGCACGAAACCTCGAGCTTTGTATTACCTCTGTTACTCAGATAGGATATCAAATGCTCTGTTGGGTCTACATCCTCAATATTATGTTCAATCTCACTCTCAGCTTTAGAGTCGGAATCTATCTCAACATCTCCATCTCTTATGTGTTCTAATTCCTATATTCTTCTTCGTAACTCTTCAAGTTCTTGATTTCTTGCACCTCCACGTGTTGATCCTCTCATTATGGGTGACATTCTTCCAAGTCTCCTGGTAGTTCGAATCCTAACTACCATCCACAACCTCAATCCAAACATTGATACACCTACTTGTTCTTCAACACTTTGGCTGAAACACCACCATAATCAGGGTATTTTGTAACCCACTTACATGAACAGTCACACACTTATCCCAGAGCGAACGTAAGCTCTGATACCACCTAATGTAGGGAGAAATTGATACTGCAACACATAAACATTTACAACATGCACCCTGTTACAGAATACACAGAGAAAAAGCAAAAAAAAATACTATTTCCAAAACAATAAGGAGAGCATGAACAAACTTAATACTGAAACACCAGCAGAATGAAACTCTAATTTTATTGATTCAAAGAAAAACAACAAGGCTACATAACATCATGGTGGAATAGTTAGAAATCAAGCAGCTCTGGTAATCTGCGCTATTGTTACAGACGTGAATTCGTTAGGAGAGGATTGCTCCTGAATCAGTGTGTTGAGACTATGTTCCAGCCTTCCCATCATTCAGTTCATTCACGATATCTCTATTTATTGTTAACCAATCCCTTCTTTTGCGATGAACCAACCTTTCCTCTGTCCTGACCCAAGCCCTTTCTCCATCGCGTCCATGTCTCTTTAAACTCCTCCCTTAACCTTTGAATCGATTCACTTTCCATTGCCAAGAATGGATAGTTACCAAAACAGCCCAACAATTCACCTCCTTATTGGTGTTAACAAACTTCTACTAGGCATGGGAACATTACTACCACGTGGTTGCAACTCATCATGAAGAATGCCAGTGTGGTGAAGTCAAATGTGTGTGGTCACAACGTTGAAGATGAAGAAACATTGCGATACTTATAAATTTCCACCATACACAGGAGTTTCAACACAAGTTTCAACATGAGTTTCAACATACACAAGAGTGGGTGCATGAGTAACAATAGTTCAAATTCATAGCAAGCCAACTAAATAAAATGGACCACTAACACAATCCTTATTCGACTTATTGCCTAATTTGCATAATAGAATTATTTTTTTGGGTGATGCAGATTGTCCGACCCCAAGGATGCTCCTGCATCATTTTCCATACATACCTAACGATATAGTATACATTGTAATTTAGGCAATGCAACCAATTGCATCAATGTTATAACCTCAAACAAGATTATATTAGAGAATTAACACATATTATCTCGTAGAAACATAATAAAAACATGAACCATAACCATATCCAAGCATCACAGGATAAAAAAACATTACACACTACGTTAGAACAATAAATAAACAATTGTGTTAACTTAGGGATGCATGGAACCCAACCAAATACTAATCCATAGATATCACTAGTTGTAATCGATAAGGATATTATTGCAATTTAGTATAATACATATGATACATGTTCTCTCATCCAATTATCTTTTGCTATGCAATCATGATAATAAATATAATGATCAAGATGCTATGAAATAATTTGAGTATGCAAGTTGACCCTCAAATATTGCAAGTACAACAAATCATCCTACAAATGTTCCTAGAACATACATAAGAGAATAAACAATAAAACCTTTCGGGATTTCATTCCAAACATGTATATTGTTCAACACTATCTAACCCTAAAAATATGCTTCACTCAATGTAAATGTGTCTCAACAATACTATATCATACAAAATTGGCATTTGACACAACGTTGACACTTGTTAGGGGTAACAATCATAAAGGTCAAGGCAAATGATACAATCGAGGAAGAGTTAAATATGGTCATGGTCAAGGTTGTAAAAACCCTATTTTTTGTATTTTTATCTTGCATTTGATTACATAAACTTTTAATGTCTCTAAAATCTTTATAAAGAACATTGATTCTTAAAAATGCATGTTTTTCATAAATAATCACAGTTGAGATAATAAATATATATAAATTGATAAAAATGTCTAACTTGAACAATATACTTACTTCATTTTTACAAGATTTTTTTTAAATCTCTAGAAATAAACCAACTTACAATTACAATTGGATTCAAATAATGAATAATATCCAAAGGTAGAGTTCGAGTTTGATTGATAAAAACAACATCGAAAATAATAGAAACCTAAAACAATGTTACGATTATAGTTTCCACAAATAATTCTAAAATGTCATAAATGCCATAGGCTATAACATATTTATAAAGCAAAACTCGAAGAACTTAAGTGACATGTGTAGTATGAAAAATTTAAGAAATGGAGGAAACAAAATTTAAAAGACAAGAAATTAATATGGTACAATGAATTTCTCAATAACTGTGTAGTTAGTCTTTACAAGAATTTCGACAATCCCCAAGTACAATGTTTTGGAGGTTAAAAAGAAAAAGGTACAAAGTTCTTAATAAGCATATTCATGTAGGAGAGATAGGTAAAAGTTTGAAGGGACTATAAACCTCGGAAATTTGCCTCCTTTTGGTTGGAAGTATAAACTATTTTCTACTATTTGGCCAGCAAAATTCAAATGAAATAAATTTTTAATAAGTGGTTTAGCCAAGACTTTCTCTATGGGATTAGAATTTTGAAAGAATTAAAAAAAAAAACTTACTTTCCTTCGACGTGAGTATTTATCACCTAACATGGCTTGCATTATTGTAAAAAGTGTTTTATCACTTCTTAACACTTGAATACCATGCATCCAAGCTTGAAGTTTTTGCCAAAAGAACTTGACATATGAGTAATGTTTTCACTCCAGTACTAATATTATAACTTGATCATAGTGTTGTATTATATTGTAAAATGTGTTTTATCACTTTTCAACACTTAGAATACCATGCATCCAAGTTTGAAGTTTTTGTCAAAAGAAAATAACTTTGACATATGAGTAATGTTTTCACTCTACTACTTAGATTATAATTTGATCATAGTGTTGAAATTTGTAATTTGTAAGTGGGAAGATCATCTTCCTCAATTTATGAAGTTGGTCAAATTATTTGATATAACATTTCACTATAAATTATCATTATAAAAGAAGAGGTTCAAGGTTTAACTTCTTATGATAAAACAATAAATAACCTCTTATGATAAAACAATAAAAGAAGCAACATAAAGTAATTGTTGATTATGAGGAAGATAACAAGTTGAAGAAAAGGTTTGTAGTGATTATGAAAATATCGATCAATATCTAGAAAGAATAATTTTTAAGGACAAGCATGAACAAGAAGGTAGGCATATTAAAATAATCCAACAAAGAGTAATTATATGCCCAACATTCTAAAGGAGTCAACAACAATAACTATTCCTCGTGGTAAAGTAAAAAATCAAACACCTATGCCCTTCAACACAACAACAATAGGTTGAAAACACATCAAATGAATCTTCATTATAGACTCATGATAAACTTCTTGTTGAACCCATGAAATCAATATCAAATTGACCAAACATCTAACCTAGTTCCATCAACATCCATAATCAATATAAAAAATAAAAGAATGGTAAACAAGAACAATTCAATGAAAGGCACAAACATCCATGTCAAAAACAATTCAATGCTACCCCTTTAATCATTGATATCACACATATTAATAGAGCATTCCTATCACAAAGCAATCTACCAATAAAAATTGCTACTCCATTTTCCTTTCAAGAAATGCCAACTAAGTCATCTGACCCAACTTGATGTCTAGTATGTTGACTCATTTTATTTATCATGTTAACAAAGTGCTAAAAAAGAATCATAAAATCGATCAATAAATTGCATGGGACCATCTCATTCTAATTTAACAAGCAAAAGAAATGTCTAATGAATTGCCATTAGCACTTGGATATCCTTTGAATGTGCTATGTACCATCAAGATCATATTATCTATGATACTTGCTTTAGCCCATAATTATTCTTGGAATTCTAGTACCACCTTGGTTTCAACTAATAGTTTTAGACAACATAGGTCAACATGTATATGTGTCACTTGCTTTGTATGCTACTAACACTTTGACAACCAATATCACAACAATACATCAACTTCTAAGTGACCAACGCTAACAATGAATAAATTTACTGCAAAGATATTGAATAATTTCTTACTTTGTAATAATATTTAGAAATACAGTTGCATTTGAACGAAGACTTGTACAAATTTTACAATTTGGAGGATTATAATTTTTGTACTATTGCTTTACTTTATGAAAACACAAAATTTTAAGGTTGAAGGGATTTTCATAAAAAGGGTACTTGTATTCAATACACTTGTCAAATCTATGACTTGGATCAAATATGCATGTCACAAGTCAGATGGTATATATGTTGTATGTTGGGTTAGCTAATAGATCATCGCATTAACAACATAACAAATAGGTAGTTACAATTGTCTTGTCCCTTGTGGATGATTGTGTGTGTTTATAGATTATTTGTTGTTAACTTTGAGGGAATAGATGATTGATTTATTGCTACCATGTTATAAGCACGAAAAATTATATGCTCAATAATGAATATAAATATAATGTTTTATGAGAAAAATATAGTTACAATTGTCTTGTCCCTTGTGGATGATTGTGTGTGTTTATAGATTATTTGTTGTTAACGTTGAGGGAATAGATGATTGATTTATTGCTACCATGTTATAAGCACGAAAAATTATATGCTCAATAATGAATATAAATATAATTTTTATGAGAAAAATATAAGATGGTCTCATTACAATGAAGGTCCCCGTTAAATATACGCAAAGGGATGCCTTGACATCTTTTCGTGAAAAGGTCGTGTCTTTTAATATTTTATTTCTTATTATATTTTCCTTCTTTTATTATTATTATTTATTATTAATGATCCTAACTTTATTATTACTATTTATATAACATTGYCTTCCCCTTTAGAGATGTTTTGTCCTCAAACAAGGGTAACGAAGGATGTTATTGAAGAAAATTCTTCGTCTCTTGGGAGATATCCTCTTATGATAGGTTCTTCCACTTAATGAGATATTCCTTAATTACTCTRGAGCATAATTTCTTCTCCCTGGTGGAAATATAGCTTCTAGTTCCAATATAACTTTTCCTTCGTCATCTAGTGTATAAAGTGTTGCCTAAGTTGTTTGGTGTTTTCCCAATATTTTCTTGAGACAAGAGACATGGAAAACATCTTGACTGATTTTCTTGATAACTTGATATGGTTCATAGAACATAGGAGCCAATTTGTTTTTCCCTTGTTTCTTTAAGGATAATTATTTGTAAGGTTGAAGTTTCACAAATACACAATCTCCCACTTCAAATTCTCTTTCTGTCCTATGTTCGTCAGCTTGTTGCTTCATACAATTTCTTGTGATGTTTATGTTTTCCTTAAGTGTTTGAATAACCTTTTGGTTTTCCTCTAATCAATCTCTTACTACCATAATTTTTGTCTCATTTATGGTGAACTCCTTCCATTTGGGGGGGTCATAACCGTAAAGAGCCTAGAATGGGATCATTTTAGTTGAAGTGTGATATGTGGAGTTGTACCACGACTCAACAAGGTGTAACCATTGGAACCACTTATTCTTCTTTATCTATTACAAAACAACAGAGGTAGGCTNGGGGGGGTCATAACCGTAAAGAGCCTAGAATGGGATCATTTTAGTTGAAGTGTGATATGTGGAGTTGTACCACGACTCAACAAGGTGTAACCATTGGAACCACTTATTCTTCTTTATCTATTACAAAACAACAGAGGTAGGCTTCCAAACATTTATTAACAATTTTGGTTTGGCAGTCTGTTTGGGGGTGGTAGGATGAACTCATGTTGAGGGATGCTCCAATTTGTTTGAAGAATTGTTTCCATGAATTTCCTTTAAATTTGGCATCTCTGTCACTCATAATGATCTTTGGAAAACCCATGTAACTTGTAAACATTTTTTCATAATACTTCAACAATTTGTTTCCTTGAATCTGCTTTCTTTACTCTTGTGAAGTGTGCATGTTTAGTGAGTCTATCCACTACCACAAATATTTTGTCCTTCCTGTTTGACATGGGTAACCTGTCAATGAATTCCATGGATATTTCTTCCACTTTTGGTTAGGGATGTGTAGGGGATGGAGCAATCCTGGGGTCATAAAATTTTCATTTTTGTTCCTTTGGCATTGATCACATTCTGCTACAGATTTATGAATATCTTTATTCATCCCTTTCCAAAAAAATATTGACGTGCATTATAGTAAGCCTTGAAAAACCATGTGTCCTACTACTGGTGAGTCATGTGACTCCTTAAGAACCTTGAACTTAAGTTTCAAGGTTGGGCTTAGGTTGATTCTTCCTTTATACCAAAGGATGTCATTCTTCCATTCGAAGTTGGAATCTTGAATGGGATTATCAATGATGACACATGTTTCTATATTCTTTGCATATTCCCTTTGAATTTCATCTAGCTATTCTGAAACTACAACTCAGAATGTAAGTAACATCAACTCTTCATCTTTTTCATGAGAAAGCATGAGATGTTATATTGTCCTTACCCCTTTTATGTAGTATTTCCATATCAAAGGTGACAATTTTTTCTATCCATTTTTGTTATTCTATAGAAAGTGTTTTTTGTCGAAGAAGGTGTTGAAGACTATTGTGATCTATATGTATCAAAAATTTGCTTCCAAGCAGATACTATTGCCATTTGGCTAGGGCATGCATAATGGTGAAAATTTCCTTGTCATATGTAGATTTTAAACATTCATTTTTGTTGAGATTCCTACTTTCGAATGCTATAGGATTGTCATCTTGCATCAAGACTGCTCCTATTATGAAACTTGAAGCATCATACTTGATTACAAAAGGTTTTGAAAAATCAGGAGTTGTTAATACCAACGTTGTGAACATAATCTCGTTTAATACTTCAAAACATCTTTCTACTTCTTTTTTTGAGGAAATGTACTCACAGAAAACCCTTTGAATACTTCCCCATGATCCATGGATGGTAATAAGGGTTAACCGTCGGCCTTGATTACGAGGCCTCGCCCCGGGGGAATCAAGAGATTCAATCCCGTAACCAATAACAAGAGTGATAAAATCACGTCTGGATCTAGACCAATTGAGCTAACCCTCGAGGTTATCTTTCTGCTTTATCATCCCATGAGAATGCATTCTTTTTTAAAAGGTTTGTTAGGGGAGTAGTTACGTGGGCGTAATTCCAAATAAACCTTATATAGTATCCCATAAAACCCAAAAATCCCCTTAACTTGGAAATGTTAATTGGTTTGGGCCATTCTATAATTGTCTTATTTTTTTTAGGATCTAACTTCACTCCCTTTGATATCACATGACCCAGATAATCTACCTCTTCTTTTCCAAAAGTACATTTTGACATCTTCGCATAAAATTGTTTTTTTTAGGAGAGAGAACGTGTTCCAAGTGCTTTAGATGTCCATCCCATGTTTTACTATATATAATAATTTTGTCAAAAAATACTAACACAGACTTCCTTAGAAAGGGTCAGGACACTTCATTCATGGTGGCCTGGAAGGTGCTTGAAGCGTTAGTTAACCCAAAGAGCATTAATTTGAATTCATAGTACCCCTCACGAGTCTAGAAAACAATTTTGTCCACATATTCTAGCCTTACTTTGATTTAGTAGTGAATCTCAAGTCCAGTTTTGAGAAATACCTAGCTCCATGAAGTTCATCCAACATTTCATCTATGAAGGGAATAATAAATATGTTTTTTATTGTTATCTTATTCAACCCTATGTAATCTATACACAATCTAAAGGATCCATCTTTCTTCTAGACTAGAAGTACGGAGTTGCATATGTGATTCTACTTTTTTCAATAATACCACATCTCAAGAGGTCTTGAATTATTCTCTCAATTTCTGATTTTTGGTGATGTGGATACTGATAGGGCTTGATGTTGACAGAGTTTGACCTTGGTTTTACTTCAATTATGTGTCTGATCTCTCTTTTGGGTGGTAAATCCAAGGGTAGATCTTGAAATACCCTTTATAACCTAATTTATTCCTACACAAGATCATTCCATAGCTTTGTAAAAGGTGGAAGATTCTCATGAGAACAAACACCCATTGGCCAGAGGGGTGGGAGAGAGTCCTTTCACTTGTATCATCTTGAAAGTTACAAGCTATGGAATGATCTTGTGTAGGAATACATTAAGATATAATCTTTTTCAAAGAAATAAGAGGAGGTAGATGAGATTGCTCTCATTGGGAGGATGAAGAAGGGTAGCAAGAAAGGATACAACAAGAAGGAAGGTATAGGTACAATGAATAAGGACTTGAGTAAAGTGATGTGTTTATGATGTCACAAGATGGGACATTGTTGTGTTCCAAATGCGTAAAATATCACAATAAACCAGAAGTACACACCATGTACATAAATGTGAGCGTGGAGCACAACTCCAATATAGATAAGAGAGATGAGTTACACAATAATTCCTTAAAGAATAGGAGAACCTCCTCCAAATACCCAAATACATTCATACATCACAATTCACATGATCTCAATAATGGATACATGATCTCTATATATACCTATTCACACACTACACATGAGGCCCCTTTACTAATAGGCCAACCCTATTACATATACATTTACACATTACATGTACAATTAGCCGCATATATGCCCCCCTTGGGCTCGTATCACATACATTTAACCCCATATATGCCCCCCTTGGGCTCATATCACATACATTTAACCCCATATATGCCCCCCTTGAGTCATAACAATCTATAATTTAGTTATTTCCATGCACGTTTTAGAGACATTTTTTGAGATGTTCATTTGGTTTCAAGAGAGTTGTCATGGTGTTTCAATGGTGACATATATGGATGTTATTATGGCTATATTCATGGTTTTAAAATATGAATGCTACCTTACCACAAAAATTCTCATCGAAAAAAAAAGAATAAAATACAAATTGTCCTTGTGAAAAATTAGCTTGTACTTTGGGTGGTAGGTGGTAGTGTTCAATGGGCTTAGCATGATGGTGTGTCCATGAAAAACTTGGCATTTGACTTCATTTGAAAAGATTTAATGGAGCTAATGTAATCACGCTCATTGCTCTACATATTATGCGTGTATATGCCTTTGATTATTTCAAGGTGAGTGGGAAGTATATCTAGAATAAGAACCTTACTTTGATCTCAATGGATGGTAAAAAATAATAATAACATGTTGTTTCTTTTCTATGCACAAGTATGGTATCCATCTAGTTTGCCTTACTATTTGCTCACGTGAACTTAGGTAGGCAGAGCAAAGTGGGTGAGTTAGCATGTTACAACACTAACTTAGATAGCTAAATAGATCCAAGAAAGTCCTTACAAAGAAAGTAAGGTATTTGACAAAGAAAGAGGAATCACTCCATGAGCAAAGCATTAGACAAAGATAGATGCCTTTGGTAACTAGAAAGAGACCTAAGCTTATGTAAGTAGTAATAGGGAGAACTCCAACAAGTAATGGGAGAGAACTTGGTAACTAGAAAAAGAAAGAGAGAGCCAACTAGTCCAAAAACAAAGACCTTTAATGAGGGTAACCAAACTAATAGGAAGGGAGGGATAGAAACCTATTCCTTCCCCTTGTAATCTCTCACTTGCTGGGTTGACCCAAGACTATGTTCTTTCCTTAATATCATATGAGAGAGTAGGTTGATCATGATAGTTGGACCTTTCATATATCCCCGATTGCTTGACTTATTGTAATGCATAAGTACATTTCCATGCCTTATTTAACAAAGTATACACCGAAAAAATATTAACAAAACATCATATAATGTGAGATTGATTCGTATCATTTCAATAACTAGAGATTTTACCATGGTTGGATATGGTGTTTGACATTAAGTTGACTCATAACAAGCAAAGGCACACACATTTAGGCATATAGAAACACATCACTTGTTAACATAACATCCCTTAGGTGGGATCATAAAGTGGTGGAAGATAAGCCACATTAAGTTCATTAAAGTTCCCAAATCAAAACAAAGACTTTACATGAGCCATGGAAAGGAAAAATGGTAGCTAACAGAGGACACTAAACAATGAGTGGAGATATAAGGCCAATGAGAACAATTTGGTGCTTTAAATACTTCATCGGTAGATTCAAATTGATTGTTTTTTTAACAATGAGAATGTATATTGATTTAAAAAATGTCTACAACATTACCCATACAACCTCAATACGATACAAAATCTTCTAATCCTAGAATAAAGTGAAAGATTTAGACAAAGAATTCCCAAACATTTGAAAATCCAAAAATATCAAAGTCTCCCTACTTCAAAACTTGTAGGTTTAAGGTCTTATAAACCGCCAAAGTAGTAATAAACACTAAGACAATACAATTTAACTTGAGAATGCAATAGACATTCATGAAGAATCAACCACTAAATCTACCCGACTAGTTTCTTTTGTTTCCCCTTGCGAGTTATCCATCATCCCACAATGCACATATCCTCCTAGAAACATCTCTTGTAGGGCTAGATTGACATGGTTTGTGATTCAAACAAGCAGGTCCCCATAGTAAATAGGGCCACATCCAACTCAATAAATTACATTATGATTATGGAAAGGATACTCTAAGACTCTTGCACCTAATCCCTCAAAGCTTGTATATGCTTTGTTGATTCCATGTAGAATTAGTCTTTGGACTTGTTAGCTTCCAAAAGGTTAAATTCAACTTGATTCCTCTATTTTTCTGCATGTTCGGAAACCATGGAAAAACTGGAATTAAGACCCATGAAAGTTTCCTTGGAGCATCTCCTCACACATCGATTGACTTCACAAACATCCCCTATAGTGGGGAGGTAACAATCATAATGTTCCATCAAAAAACACCAATTACAAGAGCTCCACACCCTACAATAAACCTTGAAAGTTAGGGAAATCGGATTGGACCTAGAAATTTCTAGGACGAAAGGGGAGAGGAATGAAAATACCAAAGAACTGCTTGGTGAAAGTTCAAATGGAGATTTTGCCTATTGGCATCAATCACAATCCTTCTCGGGGAAGATGGTAATATTGTTAGAATATAGAATATGGTGTGCTCGTTTTACCATTGATGAT
>SNQJ01S0003725.1:0-14893 GCA_010110895.2 Picea sitchensis | reverse complement strand
CTGAGAGTACCAGGAGATGCGCTGGGCTAGGGCACACTGATCTATCCGGAGATTAGGTCAATCTCGTCACTTAAGGTGCCTCAGTAAGAGGTTTAGGGTTTCTGCAACTGCTTCTGCTAGTAACCCTAGCTGTGTTTCTAGAAACTGCTCCTGCTAGTAACCCTAGCGACAGTTCCTCAATGAGCTCAATGTCTAGCGGTTATGTTTCCTTCCAGCGTTTTAGGCTGACTGAAGGGGTGTGGGCCCTTAACCTGTTAGAATATAGAATATGGTGTGCTCGTTTTACCATTGACGATACCCTCGTCACCCAATCACAGGCCGAAGCCTCCCTCCGAGCACCTTAACCTTGACTGAGAATTCATCCGGAAGCAAACCCTAGGCTAGATAGCCAAACAAAGGGACAACACATCTCTCTCCAAGGATAGCGCAACACAAGAAACTAATCAGATAGTCCCAAACCCTAGCCAAGAGATATCCAAGCCAATATTGAAACTAGCTGCTGCTACAGCTGCACCTGCAACCCTCCTCCAAACCTGCGCACCAACTGCAACTACAGTGTGCACCAACTGGGGAAACTGCAATTCTGAGATGCTGTCAAATGAGAACTGGCGCCCTGTATTTATAGTAATCCTGCCAGTTTGCTGGGGCCGACTTCTCCTTTTGGGTATGTGTCTGTTCAATATATTATTATTAATTCTGACCGACTTCTTCTCTTGGAGGCTAATAGCCTAATATAAATTTTCTTCTTGAGCCGACAAGACTTCTAGGGTTATTAGCCAACTCATTAGGGTTTCTCTTGCTTTCCAGAATCTTCTATTCTCATCAGGTTCACACATGGGGTTAAATACCTCCCGCAGCTACCATAATATTAACAAATATTGCATGCCATACTTGCCAATTCCCCATGCATTATGCAAAATTATGAGAGTTTGGGACAATGAACCCATGAGAAGGAAATTTATGGGAGAACACTTCAAGGACAAGTGCTAAAGTCGTGTGGAATGATCATTAACACCTAACCAAATAAATGCAAGAGAAATGACACTTGGGGGGAGGGGACTAAACCCATACCCTCCCTCTTCCAAACCATTCTAAACATAATGGGACTAAAGCCTCAATTTTCCTTTCCCTTTCCTTTGATTTAATTGATAACGACCCTTCTGGTTCTAATGCACCTTTATTGTCCATTTCGTTAGCGTGAAGTCAAGATGCCTCTTGACTTGAAAGAATGAGACATCATGAAAATATTTTAGTAATAAAACTCTTTGTTAAAAGATACAAGCTACCACTAGAGAAAGAAGTTTTTTTTTGGAGTAGAGCTTAAATGATAATGCTAGTGTCTCCTATAATTGCAATGTTTCCTTGAGTTTTTTCCTTAAGAGGCTTGATCCCTTTGTTATATGCAACAAATGTCTCAACAACATTATTTCTTATAGTGAGTTCAATTCCCTAGTCATATTCAATCATTTGATGTCCTTTAGGATTGATAATGATCCCACACTTGCCACTGTTGAAATTCAAAGTGACTTAATAATAGATGGAAAATAGTATCACGTTGTTAAGATGACGCCCAATAATATGAGCTGCCAATAAACCTTCGCGACTTAGTAATTTTTTCCAAAGCTTTTATTAGCTTAGAGTTGCAAGATTTACAATCAAGGAGTAATTGTTAAATGTGAGTAATTGTTAAATGTTAAATGGATGTGAACTATGAATCTAAGTGTTTTAAGTATTGTATCATGAACAAATAAAAAAATAACACAAAGAGAAGACACCACTACATTTATATTTAAATGAGCAATATAAGTTTAAAAAAATAAAGGTAACATGAAGAAAATAACAACTTCTTAATTTGTTCTTTCAATAACCTCTGAAATAATGAAGTGCTTCTTTTAACATATTGATGGTAAGTGCATACCGGGAGACCAAGAAGAGCCATTACTTAAAATAGATTTGCTGTTTAACTATATTTACTTTTTCCAAAAATGTGAAAAAACATTAGAAAACTTTTGCAGTATTTTAAAATGGCATGGAGGACAGACCAAATAATACCGCCAGCAGGGGCTAGAATTATCCTGGCAGGCATGGGTTACAAATTTAATTGTCATACCACTCATAGTCCTAGTGGGGATATCAATAAGAAAAATAAGTAAAATCTGAGATAATTGTGTCACAGAACCCGATCATGGTCTCGGGGGATGGTAGCAGGGACAAAGAATGGGACAGAGGCCGCCATGAATGGCCTCGGGGAAACGACACTGTCAATGAAGAGAGGGAGGACCGTATGAGACTCTGGGGAATACTAATATTCGGTGTAATCGGAGCTGCTGCCACAACTTATGCGGTAATCTATATCTGTATTTTCTTCTTCCACTGAATCTTTAATTCGATGCCGAGAAGAATCCATGGGTTCTGGTTTATAGAATTCTTTTAGGTTTACAAGCAAGTTATATATGACTAAAAATTGTTTACTTACAGCTGAATTTTAGCGAGAATCTCCATGGTTTAATTTGGTTTGCATTCTTCATTTTTTTTAGTTTGCTCGGCACAAAGACGGCGTATAATCATGGAGATTTAACAGGCCATTGAAGCTTTCGAAAAACAGGGGGGAACATAATTAAATAGCAAAAGATTTGGCAAAACCCTTGTAAACTGTAAACATGGACCAAATAATAGTTAAAGCTTATTTAAACCCTGCGGAACATAACAATTAAAGGTTTAATTAGACAATTTTTTTTTTATCAAATTTGAATGCTTTTGAATAACTCCATACTTTTTGCAATCTTTTTAGAAGTACGCGTCTTTGTTCGGGATCTTTACGGGTTGTGTGAAGATGACAAATCTTCAAGCTCCGGGGACATATTTCCTCAAGTTAAGAGCGTGTTCACTCTCCTATTTTTCTATCGTAACTAAGGTTTTTATGTTGATATCGTGCCATCCTTTATATGAAATGTATGCAGGATCTATATGCCGATATTATTATTATTATTATTATTATTTTTCTGGTAAAAGACGTCTCTTTATATTATCAGTAAGTAAGTGGCACAGAAGGCACCACGGCTGTGGGATCACGTACGATGTCTCGCTCTGGGTCTGGTTGAGTCTTTCCCGCAGAGGCTAGGGATACTCGTTCTCGGCATAGATCTGATTGACAGTCCAATCTAAGCCAGAGCCATATCACGAGATTCTTTTCTTTAATGTAATATTTATATGATGTTTTTCATGTTTTAACTTGCTTTATGCTGTTTAAGTAGCTTAGGGCGCTCCTACAGATTGGTATCATTGATTGTACTTCCTAGTCCCATTGACCTATGATCAAGGTGGACATCGATGGCCACCCACCTATTCCACTGGCTCAAAATACAGTTTCTGTCTTGGCAGTTTTTCTATGGTTTTTTGGTTCTTGAACTTTCGGGGCTGTTTTGAGGCCCTAAACGATTCTTTTTTTGGCCCGGAAGCACCCAACAGATAGCCGAAGGCATGTATTGGGCAATTTGGAATGTGTACTCCTTGGCTAGACCTTTCTGACGAGCTACCGACCACCCCAAATGGAGATTGTATGCAAAATTAACGCCCTTGGGAAGTTGACGTGTCAACTAACCACATCGGGGCCCACAAATCTTTTGGCGTTTCATCTTCCGGGATTATGGTTTTCTTATTGATGCTTTATGTTAAAAGGCCTTTTCGGCCTCAGTGTAATCATCTTCTTATGAATGCGCGTAGCGGTCACATCTCTTCTCAGAGATAAGTTACCTGTTATCCCCTAGCCTAGGGATAACTAAGGAGATCACGTCTCGAGGCTCATAGGTCCTAGACATGGAGTACCGAGAGCCAGACGACTTGAGCATGGCCCTGGAGGGCCCCTCTTTTCTTCAGTGCAGTCCACTTATCATTAGCAGTAGTATCCATCACACCAGCCTGGTCCTGAAGTAGCGATGAGTCTTGCTCCATGAGGTAAGGGGTCCGGGTATCATGGTATGTATCACTCTGATTTTTGAAGCACTTGAACATGTTGTATTGAATCCTTCTTCATTTCATGACGTTTGCTTGGAAATTATGCTCTTTGCCTCGTTCATACCTGGAAGGGTGACATGGTGCCCTAGTAAGTCGATTTCCCTTTAGGATGGGTTGCTACTGGGTGAATCTGTGAAAAGCCATCGTCCTTTCCCTCCATACTTACCACTTTCTATCTTTACTCCTTTCATCTCCCTTATCCTTGTTTGGGCATTGGGATTGTCTACACTAGGAAGGGTTGTACCTTACCTTGTGGGAAGAAGGGGCTAAAGGCCCAGAGAATAAAAGTAGCTGGCGAGAGTTAAAAGCCAATTTTGAAACCTTCGAGATGCTTCGTCCAGGGATCCCCGAGAAAGCAGTGAAAAGCTTCTCAGTGAGAAAAGGGGACCCACAAGATAAACATAAACATTCAAGGTACTAGTTGATGGATAGGAGGTCTCATCACGAGCCGACCTATTATGACCATGGGCATGTAGCGATATGACACTACCACCTATCTGGTCACTAAACCAGGGTAGTGGCTCTTGGTGGCATAGCCAAGAGAAAGGGGGTCTCATCACGAGCCAACCTTCTAAATTCCCTGAAATGTTTGTGGATAACGCTGTCACGTTTGGTCATCAAACTAGGACAGTGGCCCTCAACTATTTCCTTGAAGCACAAGAGCAAAGGATCAAAATAAATAAAGCTAAGAGTAAAAGGCAATGAATGGGCTAGGAAACAATTGTATTCATGACAAGGTGCAACTCGCCCTCCACAAAGGCACCCACATGTAAGACTTTACATTTCCCTATTATCACATGCACCCCATGCCCAAATATTTACCCCATGCCACCTCATATACTTACATGACTTGGACTAGATTCCGCCTGGGAAACACGCCAAACTTAAGAGAGGTTAGCCCAATAGGACGCCCTGGGACCCTCTCCAAACCTAACTTGTCAAATTGCATAACGTCTTTGAGCATTTGTTTGGGGTTAAGGGGGGTTTGATGCAAATGTTTGGGTAATTTAATTATTGGATGTGATTTACATGCTATGATCCCTGTGACTTATGAACCCATGGAGGGCATACTTGTTGCTACAGGACCTTGCCCGGTGGACAGGTGCAGATGAGGGAATGATTAGATTGGACCTTCATAGGGCTCATAGCCCACCGATGGATGCTGAGACCCCAACCAAGGGGTATGACATGGATTGAAAACTTGCACCGGGAGAAAGAAGGACGTTTCCTTTGGAGGCACCTTGGTAGACCTAGACCCAAGGGATCTTGCTCCTCCCACATGGACGTTAGCCCTTGAGGGCCCTGGACGTCATCATGGATACCCTAGATGTCATCCATAACTCGTCTTGTCATCTTGGACGACATTTATGAGGCATTGGCACATGTGGGTAGGGTTTTAGCCTTCAGGCCTTTGGAGGCTCAATGTTTCACCTTCCTTGCCCAGTGTTCCATACTTGGGGCTCAACATCACCCTAGAGGGGCATGACGGTCACCCCTGGAGTGATTCTTAGATGCAAATTAATTTTATTTTGTCCAGATTTAATTTGAGTAAAAAATTGGCCAGGTCGGCCCAGTAATTATGAACTGAAATTAATTTTAGGTTAAATTTTGTATAAATAAGCAGAAAAGGACATTCATTTTCATCATGACTTGTCCTTAGAGACAAGAGGTCTGAAATTTGCGCCCTATTAGGGTTATTGGCTGAAATTATGAGGTGCCACTCTTGTTTAAGGCTCATCTTTGCAACTTGGATCAATTTTTGAAGTTTTATGGTGATCTTGCATGGTATTCTCATGATTATTCTTGGTGCAAGTAAGTGAAATCTGCATTTTGTCATCTATTGAATGGTTTATTGTATGGTTTTATTTGCTCATACAAGATTATGAAATTGCACATTGTATTTAATGCTTGAAGTAAGAAACTTAAGTTGCTACTTTCTTACTTTTTTATTTGCCAAGCTTTTTACTAAATTGATCTAGTAACTAGTGAAACCCTAGAGCCCTAAATTGCTAGCACTCTAAGGGTTTGCATTTGGTTATTGTTGCATAAGTTCTATTCCATAAAAAGGCTAAGGAGAGCAAGGTGCTAGGGCCTAGAAGTGCCTACACCCTAGCACTTTGTCTCTTGAGGTCAAAATCTAGGAGGACTTAAGTTACTACTTCTCCTAGACTTTTTCCCTCTTAGACTTTTGTGTCATCATTAATTTGCAGCCTTAGAAGGATCCGCTCACATTGACTCCATTTACCCCTAAAAGGAACTAGTCTTCAACCCTTGTTTCTTGACAAGAATCATCAAGCTTCAAACTCAATCTATCTACCTAATACCCTACTAACCTAAACTAACTTGCTAACTTAGTCTAGGAATACTAACCACTAAGCTGCTGCTGTTATAAATTATAATCACTGCTACAGCCATCATTTTGCAACCTACCCAAACTTGTTTGACCACTTAAATCAATCAAAAAATTGTATAAGGCAAGGTACAATCAACCAAGACTAAAGTGTGCATCAAATTGCCTTTCTAAATACTTTTCTGAAGATTTTACTACTGCTGTCATTACTTTATTTTGCTGTTGCTACAGTTATCATTGTCAGCCTGTTAGAGTTTATTTTCTGATTGACATATATCTAGAAATTGTATGAGACAAGTGTTATCATTTCAGGACTTCACAATATCTTGTTATATTGTCTATTCAAGTGCATTTTCTGGATGTTATTACAGCTATCATTAATTAATTACTGCTGCTATATATTTATCACTTGCTTCATAGATTGATTGGTAGCAGTCATCTCTATAAACTTGAAGTCTCGTTGAAGCATTCATCATCACTTGTTGCTGCCATAACTTTTGTTGTTGTATTGGTAAGGGGCAGGTACACTTTATCCTCCTTTGCTTCATCCAACAAGACTTAAGTCTGTTTTGAGTGACCTAGAGAGAGGGGTGGTTAGCCTTACCTTTTCCCTTTCCTCAAACCCCCTAGGTCTTGGGACGTCTCCCTTGAAGTGGATTTATCCTTCTCCTAAAGAGAAAGAGGTACCCTATTGGGGTGACAATGATAGGACTACCTCCGTGTTACGTCAATCTAAGCCTACTTGCCTTCAGGCTTTGGGCAAGTATAGATTGCGCAATGACACTACCACCATTCTAGCGAGTTCATTTCACTCTACATTTTTATAGTTTCTGCATATTTCATTCATTAATAGAAATTGAGTATTACTGTATCTCTGTGTTTCTGTCATATTTCTGTGTTTTATTTCGTCCCCTCATAAATCCAGATCAACTTACTTCTGGGCATTTGTTGGACATTTTATGGAATTATCTTATCTGAATAATGTAACAATAAGTGTACTAGGTAGTAGGTTCTTTCACAAATCTACCATTGGCGGTGGGAACAACAATAGAATCATGAGCCTTATCTTTATGAATGGATAAGAACTCCGTGATCAAAAAGATTTGGAAGGATAGCTGAATTCCTTCTTCAAAGTTCTACTCACCGAGCCTTCTACTATCCAGCAGACCTTAGACAGAAGTTATTTTGGAGGGAGATAGACCTTAGACTGCTGAGTCATTGCAGAACATGAAGTGATTCACACTATGTAGACATGTCACTCCCTAACATGATAATCAAGTTGGACATGTCCAAGGCATTTGATACACTCATTGGTCCTTCATCCAGCAAATGCTAGAAGCCTTTGGGTTTTTCTGCGAGTGGATAGGTTGGGTCATGAGCAGGATCATATCTGCTTTCTTCTCGTACTCATCAACAGATCTCCTTCTCATCCCTTCTCTCCCAGCTGTGGTATAATGCAAAGTGATCCACTATCGCCCTTCCTCTTTATTCTCATGGCTGAAGGCTGAAGCAGGTGTCTCTCCAAAGCTAAGGATGACAGGAAAATCAAAAGCTGTTGCTTCCCTCAGTCACATGAAGCCACTTCACATCCACAATTTGTAGACAATATAAGGCTGATGGGAGTAAATTCCATCAAGGAACAAAGGCCTTCAAGCAAACCCTTGACACCTTTATCCTTGCCGATAATTGGCTCCCTCCTCTCCATATATCTTGGCATAACACTTATGGACAATTTAGGGAGAAACCTCTCATGGGAAACCCTCTTTGATAAGCTAATGGCAAGACTGCAAACCTGGACTTTCCGTTACCTCTCTTTGGTGGGAAGAACTTGATTGATCAAATCAGTTCTTCAATCCATCCCCATTTATATATTCTCAAGGTTGGTAGTGGGCCAACCGATGTACTAAATGAGATCCAAAAACTTAAGCGAGAATTTCTTTGGGGAGGAGCCAGAAGAGAAAATAAATGGTCACTCATGAAATGGGAGGATATATGTATGCTCAAATCGTAGGAATGTATGGGAATAAAAGACCTTTCTTGAATGAATATAGCCCTAGGTGGTAAAATCCTCTGGAGATAGCTAAATTCTAAGAACAACCTATGGGGACAAATATGTCATAACAAGTATGCTCCACAAATTGAAGAGCAAGATCTCACTCAACAGAGCAATCTTTCAGCTGGCTCCTTCATATGGAATAACACAAAGAAGCACATAAGCCTGATAGTGTAAAGATTTCCAGCCCTAGGTGACTGATGTCCTTATGATCTCAAATCAAACTGAATTTATTTAACTGCAGAAATTTATTTTCTGAACATAGCATCAATCACACAATAGCTGGAAAAGTAAATAGTGGAAGCACAAATGAAATACACATACACAAATGATTTCTCCTTCAAATCAGCTTCTCATTCCTTGGATCAAAACTTACAAGGTGACCTCAGCAGCCTGCTAAACCAACAGTTGTACGGTCCACAAAATCACCCAAAACAGATCTGTACGGCCTGCACAGAAAACGAGGAAAAGCAGCAGCACAAATACAGCCTGTATAGCCTGCTGTACGACACTGTATGGCTGCTACTGTGTGACACTGTATGGCTGCATTTTCTCCATCTTCCTGAACTCTGGCTCCTCTCCTGCTCGCTAGATCTGCCCAACTGTGATTTACCTATTCTATCTTGTATTATTTATGCTTTGCTGAAACCTTAATCTCATCTTGAGATGTATGGCCTGGATTAAATCTAAGTCATTAATACATCAAATACACTTTATTAGACTCCTTAGGCTAAGTCAACCACAAAACTTAAGATATTTCACTTTTTTCTAAGTGAATTACAAAATAGAATTAATTACCCACTTTTCCTAAGTGATCACTTTCAAAATTTCTCGAACTACTTTGTGCATGTTCACATTGAAACCTGTGAAGAAGTTCCTGTCCGATCTACATTTCTCAACACTCCCTCTTAGTGAGGAAGGAATTCTGCACCAATCCAAGTTGGTCTCTGAATGCTTCAAACTTCCCTTTTGCTAAGGGTTTGGTCAAAATATTAACTACCTACCGATCTGTAAGAAGTTAGAACATATTGGAGCTTTATTGCTCCCTTTTGGATCTTGTCTTGTATGAAGTGATACATAATCTCTATGTGTTTGGACCTGTCATGGAACATTGGATTTTCAGAGAGTTTGATACAACTCTAATTATCTCAGTATATCACCGTGGGATCCATTTTCTGATAAGACAACTTTGCAAGCCACTTGCGAAGCCAGATGGCCCCATAGCTAGTAGTATTGGCTACCATGTATTCTACCTCTGTTGAGCTAAGTGTGACAGAATTTTGCTTCTTGCTGAACTAGGATATTATCATTGATCCCATGATCCCATGCTAAAGTAGCACCTTGAATTGCTCTTCCTGTCTATTGCACTACTTGCCCAATCTAAGTCTGTATACCCTTGCAACTTCACTTCACCATCTCCAAAATATACCATACTCCACTGTGCCCTCAAGTCTCTGAGCACATGTTTTGCTGCTACCCAATGCTCATGACTCGACTCCACCATGAACTAGCTCAAGGTGCTCACTGCAAAACATATATCTGGTCTGGTGTTGACTGAATACATCAAGGAACCTATCAACTGCCTGTACAATGGAATGCCCTGTTATCGCTCAATTTGTACTTATTCCAAGGGAAAAGGTTAAAGGAAGGAAAATTGACGTAACAAGAGGTTATCCTATCACTGCCACCTCAATAGGATACCTCTTTCTATTTAGGGTTGATGGCCCAGGGGAGACGTCCCTGGGGGATTTGAGAAGGCAAAGGTTAAAGTATCTATAAAGATGTCCCTTCTCACAAGTCACACTGATCAGAAAGTCCTAGGGTTTTAACCAATGAAGTAATGAAATATTCAGATGTACCTGCCCAGGACAAAGTAACAAGAAAAGATATCTTTTGCAAGCACAACTTGCTGTTAGTACTTCATAAAACCATGGACTTTATCAATAAAAGCAATAGTTGATATATGATGAAGCAAACAGATTTTTATAACAACAATGTTTATAAGATAATAGATTCACAATAAATGCCTTAAAATGGCTTCACAATGACCAAGAATAATTACTCAATAATAGCATTTGTCAGAAGCTCATTAGGCGGTGTATTAATCAACTTTTCAATTTGCTTTTAGGTGCTTTTAGTGCTGCAATAGATGGCTGTAGCTTACTTTAGTAACATCAACAAATAGGTTAGTAGATTAGACTATTCTAAGGTTAGGAGTAGTTAGTAGAGAGCTCAAGGTAAAGGTTTTGATAGTAGTTTTTGTTAATCACTCAATTGTAAGGCTTTTTAGGGTAAATGGAGTTTGTTTAGGCAGCGACAAATCTTGAAGGAACAAATGATAATAAGAGAGCTAGAGACAAGAGGGTCAATAATTGAAGTGTTGGTAGCCCAAGGCTTCAATCACCAAAACTCTAGGGGGAAAATGGCTACTAGGAAGTAGGTAACCCTAGGCCCTAATAGTTTTCCTCCCTTTTTAGCTCGAGGATGAAGTAGATAATGGCTAGATGAAGCAAAAGGTGCTAGGGTGTTGCAATGGCAAGGCCCTTAGCAAAAAGCTTCAAGAAAATCGGTTTTCTAGCATAATCTAGTAGGTGAAAGTTTTTAAGGCAAGAACAATAACATGTGCTTTAGCCTCCTAGGGTTTAAGCTAGCAATTTCATAATCTTAGAATAAATGCAAGATAAATACAACCATAACCATTCAATGAAGAAGAGTTGTCGAAAATTTACTTACATTCACCAAGAATCATCTAGCAAATAGCCTAGTTGAACACTTCCACCAAGAAAAATGCCAAAATACTCCAAAAATAGCCTCCTTCAAGAAGTGCGCACTAAATTTCAGCCAAGTAACCCTAATTAGGGCGCAAATTTCAGACCTCACATAAGTGTGAGTGAAATATAATGAAAAATAAGAGTGATTTTTCCCTTATTTATACAGTTACAATGACCAGAATTAAATCAAAAAGGCCGACATGGCCAGTTTACATGTAATATCCAATTTTTACATAAAATGACAAATTAAAACCCTAAATCAAGAAGAAAAGGTGACGTCATGCCCTTTGAGGGTGACGTTAGGCCTTTTTGGTGAAACATTGGCCTCTAGGAGCAAAACGTTAGGCCTCCCAAGGCCTCTGGATCAAGCCACACGTGCCACTTGGCACACAACTGCCTCCAAAGTGTCCATCAAACGCTGGGTGACATCAAGGGTCACAGAGGTGACATCATGGGCCTTCCAAGGCCAACATCATAGTGGGAGGGAAAGACCTCCCTGGGTCCAGGCCTGCCAGGCTGTCTCTGGTGGAACGTCCTCCTCTCTCTCTGGTGCAAGCCTCTGACCTGTCTCTACCCCTGGCTGGGGTCTCAACATCCATCTGGTGGGATTTTAGCCCTATGGAGGTTCGAACTAATCATCTCCCCATGTGTACCTGTCTGTCGGGTGTGGCCTTGCAACAACAACAAGTACGCCCTCCATGGGCTCATAAGTCATAGGGATCATAGCAATGTCAATCACATCTAATAATCAAGTTATCTAAACATGTGCATGAAACCCCCCTTTCCCAGACAAGTGCTCAAAGACGTTACACTATTCTACAAGCTAGGTTTGGAGAGGACGTCAGGAGGTCCTATTGGGCTAATTCTCATTGGACGTGGGATGTTTTCAGGTGAAGACAAATCCAGGCCATGTAAGTGGATGAGGTGGTGTAGGGATGTTTGAGCAATGGGTGCAGTGATGACAGGGGAATGCATGGCTTACCTGTGGGTGCCTCTGAAGAGGGTGAGCTGCACCTTGTCATGGATGAAAATGTTTCCAAGCCCATTCAATGCCTTTTACCTTTTTATCTTATTGCTTTTTCTTTCAAGAGACTAGTTAGGGGACACTGCCTTGGTGTGGTGACCAGTGGTGACAATGTTACCCACAAGCATTTCACGGAGATGAAAAGGCTGGCTCGTGATGAGACTCCCTTTCTCTTGGCTATGCTGCCAAGAGCCACTAGCCTGGCGTGGTTACCAGCTGAATGGTAGTGTCATACCGCTACATGCCCATGGACCTAATAGGATGGCTCGTGATGAGACCCCCTATCCTCCAACTAGTTCTTGGTTTTATTATTTTATGGATCCCTCTATTTCTTGCCGAGAAGCCTTTTATTGCTTTCTCGGGGATCCTTGTGCGAAGCATCTAAAGGTTTTGTTCTTTTGGCTTTTATCTTTTGCTAGCTACTTTTACCCTCTGGGCCTTTAGCCCCTTCTTCCCACAAGGTAAGGTACAACCCTTTGCTTAGCTTGGCAAACCCAATGCCCGAACCAATGTAGGGGATGGATGAGAGGGAAAAAGATGAAAAGTGATAAGTATGGTGGGAATGGACGATGAACTTTCATGAACCCACCCAGTGGCAACTCAAACCCTATGGGAGCCAACTTGCTAGGGCATCATGTCATTCCTCCCAGGTGTGGACAAGTGGAAAGGTATAAGGTCCAAGCACATGTCAGAAGTAAAAAGAATTAAATGCACATATTCAAATGTTTTGAGAATCAGAGTGACACATACCATGATACCCTGACTCATTACCTCATGGAGCAAGACCCACTGCTGTTGAAGGACCAGGCCGATGGGATGGATGCTGCTGTTGCTGACAAGGTGGAGGTGCTGAAGAAGAAAGATGGGCCCTCCATGGCCAGGCTCAAGTCAATATGGCTCTCAGTACTCCAAGTCTAGGACCTGTGGGCCTCGAGACATAATCTCCTTAGTTATCCCTAGGCTAGGGGATAACATGCCCATCAACTCTGAATCTGAAGTTGTTACCTTCTTTAGATTAGTGATCATGGGTGTGCCCATAGGTTTGTAGTCCTCCACTTGAAACCTCTTCAGGATCTCAATTGCATACTTACCTCGACCAAAGAAAATCTCCCCTGGTTTCTGCTAAACTTCCAAACCCAAGAAATAATGCATCATGTCGATGTTCTTCATCTCAAACTCATCTACCATATTTGCTTTGCACCCTTTAGTGATCTTGTCTATACTTGTAAGAAACAAGTCATCTACATATAACACCAAAATAAGTAGATTAGTCCCAACAAATATATAATATAAAGTAGTATTTGCTTCACTTTTGGTGAAGCCCACACTCTGCAAATATCCATCAATCCTAGAATACCATGCTCTCATTGCCTGCTTGAGTCCATACAAGGCCTTCTTAAGCCTACAAAGATGGGACTCCTTCCTGTTATCCCCATTTTGTGGGATAACTAAGGAGATGATGTCTCGAGGCCCTTAGGTTGCAGACATGGAGTACCGAGAGACAACTTGACCAACAGTGTCCACTTGCACAGATGGATACCCACATCACCACCACGCTCGAGGTTGATCACGACGTTATCCACCACATCAACTGGCCTCTGGAAGACATTGGGTTTTGTTCCATGAGGTACAAGTCAGGTATTATGGTGAGTGTCATTTCAATATTTGAGGCATTTGAGTTTGTTACATCTATTACTGCTTTTGATTATGTGACATTTGCTTGGACATTATGCACTTTGCCCTGTTTCGCCTTGGTGGTTGACTTGCGCCCTAGTAAGTGGGTCACCCTTAGGGATAGGTATGCTACTGGGAGGTCCTTTTGACGAGTCATTGTGCCATTCCCGACCATACTCGCCACTTTCCACACTTCATCTCCTCATCTCCTCACCTTTTGGGTTTTTCGGGTGTACTGACCCAAGAAGGGGTTGTCTCTCACTTAATGGGAAGAAGGGGATGAAGGCCTAGAGGCTTGTGGTTGGGAAAAGATAAAAGCCTGGTTATGAACCTTCCAGATGCTTTCCCAAAGAGGTCTTGAGAGCAATGAAATGCTTCTTTTAAAAAATCAAAGACCTGCAAAAGCAAACACATAAATATAAATATCCCCACTTGTTGAGGTGTGTACACTCATGTAGTGCCCCTTTCTTTCCTTGCATATGGCACTCTGTGTACCTCTAGCTTCAAGTGGCCTTGTGGTACTGCCCTCCAAGCTAATCGATTTCACTCTAGGGAGTGTTATCACGCAGTTTGTAGTTAGGATAAAAGATGGTTGAAAAGAGGTCAAACTGGCGTAACTGAACCAATCCCACCCACTGTCACCTCGATGGGAAGGTTCTTTCTATTTAGGGAGGTAAGGCCCAGGGGAGACGACCTTGGTGACTTGGGGTTTTGAGAAGGCAAAAGGTTTTAGTAAGGCTAAGTGATAATAATCCCCCTCACAAGTCACCACCTGATCATAAAGTTTGACTTATAGCCAATAAAGATAACCGGAAGTAATAACCAATAAGATCACCTGCCTGAGACAAAGCAACAATAAAACTATATGTGTAAGCTTGCTTGCTGGTTAGTACTTCATATAATCATTGACTTTCTGATAATAAGCAATTGATAAACAATATTATTGATGAAGAAAATTAAAGTTGTACAATAGCAATGATTACAATATCACTTCTTAATAAATGCTA
>SNQJ01S0003724.1:226677-240287 GCA_010110895.2 Picea sitchensis | reverse complement strand
GGTATGACTAGATGATTAGAGTTACTAAACCCATTTTGTGAATCCCATAGGTGCTACAAGTGAATAAATTTTGGTTTGGTATGAACATGGACAATACATTTATGCGGCCATGAGGGACTAATGTTGATCAATTCCATGCCATTCATTTTCCTTATTACTTGATAGAATCATATTTTGATATATTCCATGCCATGTCTTTGCCCCATTTCCAATTGCAACAACCAATCCATCTTTTCCTTTGTTGAAGCTTGAGCCAACCAATGATTTTCTCCGGGATCTTGTATAATTTGGAAACCGGAATGGGCTGGTCAGTGTTGAAGAAACCTTTTGTTCCTTTTATGAACTTGAGAAAAATAATGCCTCGCCTCTTTTCAACAAATTTTTTTTTTTTTTTTAAATATTCAAGTCTGCCGATCTTTCGACTACTACACGTCAGACTTCCGATGGGAAACTCTCCCAACAAAGCGTCAGAACTACATCACTCTTGTTGGTAATGTTGGTGGGATAGTATCGGAATATTTGTCAGTAGACTAATGGACATCATCAGTATTTTTCCGGTTATCCTTTGAAATTAAATTTTTAAAGGTCGTCGGTCATCAGACGTTAGTGGAGTCGGAATACCGACGATCATCCAACGTCGGAAAAACCACGGGATATTTTTTGACGCCTGTTGAGCCTTCATAAGTGGTGGTTGAGCGATGTCAAATGTCGGGGTTACGACAATAGGGCATTGGAAATTCTTTCCATTTATAGTAGTGTTTGTGGATGCGATCAAGGAACAATATTACCTTGTCGGTAACTATGACAACCAGTACATGAGATGGGCCACACTGTGTCAAGAGAGGGGCCAAGAAGTGTCATATTTCACCAATACCTTTCATACCTTGCGCACCAAGATGGGTATCAAATAATATGAGTAGCATATGGTTCTAAAATATCATGGGGCTATGCATAGGTACATCCAAACTGAAATGGATTTCCTAGACATCTCATCACTGGGAGTTGTCTATCGATATGATGTCAAAATCGAGCGGAAATTTAGGCACCAGAACAAACAAGAGTTTGGGTTTTCAACTCTGTAACAACCAAATTATGATAAATACGACCCTAACAAACAACCTTCTGAAACTAGTCTAAGCCACAGGAAATGAAGGGTCGTGGAAAGACAAAGAAGGACACTGGAAAGTGGTGTGATTTCCACAAAATGATTTGGCACAACATTGATGAATGTCGCTCAAAAAAATAATTGGTGGTTGAGATCAAAGAAAAGGAGTTGAACCCTGATTCAAAATATGATTCAGAAAATAATGGAAGAAAAACTAGCATCGATGCAGACACCATTGCTACTGTCATGACCGCAACAATTCAACCAGAAGAGCTAGTAGATCCTGAAGAGGGGGAGTGTCATTTTCATTCACATATGTGGGTGAAGGGGACCCCACTGCATTTAATTGTTGATAGAAGAATCTAGAAGAACCTTGTCTTAGTAGAGGTCGTCAAGCAGTTGGGATTGTCGACACCAGCACACCCGCAACCATACAACATCAAAAGTGTCAATTGTCATACGACATCTAGCCCTTCAAGGATGAGGATGAGGTATTATGTGTTGTTTCCCCACTGGATGTCTGTGATGTCCTTTTGTTCCAACCATATATGTGGAAGCACCATGTTATTTATGAGTCTTGAACCTATAGTTTCATTGTTACTCTAGGGGGTCATCTCTACATGATACCAAAGGTAGTTCCAACTACTTTCCCACCTAAACAGTGCTGCAAGGTAGTATCTCATAATACAAGATTCAACTTATTCACAATCTATTCAAAAGGTGAAAAAAAGGACACTACAACCACTGCAACCTTAGGCCAATCACCTTCTATCCATAAAAATAATGTAGACAAGATTGAATCAAAGAAACAATATTTCTTTTTCACATAGTCATCTCATTAGGTTCTCAACAACCTCCCACAAACCAAGCAGTGTAACTTCTCCAACAAGGCAAGTAACTCACCAAGGTTTAGGTTCAGCAAACACTTCCCCTCTCCCCCAGGAACCCAATGCAATGGATACCATTTATTAATAAGGATGGAGGATTGATCTAGGAAGATATCAGTGGCCACCCACCTATTCCACTAGCTCGAAAAACAATTTTCCATCTTGGTAGTTTTTCGACAGTTTTTCAGGTTCCAAACTTCTGGGGTTGTTTTGAGGCCCTAAACGAATTTTTTTAGGGATTTGAGGCCCAATAAAATATCAAAGACATTAGCCCGGACCAGTCAAAAATCATTCTTTTCGATTAGACCTTTACAATGGTGTATCGACTGCCCCAAACAAAGATCGTATGCAAAAGTTATGCCCCCGAAAAGTTGACGTATCAACTATCCCCGTTGGGGCCCGCAAACCTTTTGGATTTTCATCTTCTGAGGTTAGGGTTTTGGATTTTTCTTATGTTAAAAAGGCCTTTGGAGCCTCATTGGAACAATAATATTCTTGTGAATGTGAGTCGTCGTCACATCTCTTCTCATAGGTAAGTTGTCACCATTCTAGCAAGTCTTTCACTCTGTATTTCTACAGTTTTGTACATTTCGCTCATTAATAAAAATTGTGTATTACTATATATCTGTGCCTCTTGTTATATATACGATATATATATGTTACATTATTGGATCTCTTGCAATATCTCTGTATATTTCTATGTTATATTTCTGCTCTCATTTCGTGCCAAAAATAATCTGGATCAACCATCATCATAAAAATACTCAACTCCTGAGGAAATTCCACCATTGACTACTCATCATCTGGAGACATGTGATGTTGATATGGTCATTTGATAAGGAATCGTTGAAAAGATTCATAATTATAAGAAATAAAAATGAGTGGACATACCCAACTTAGTGTAAAGTTAGCCATAGTTGGAAGAAGAGAGAGTGAGATTGTGATGACCTAACTCAATACAAATTTGACCTGGTAAGATGAAAGAATGATACCAAAAATTTATGCATATCCTATAGAAACATGTCACTGAATTTCCCATCCAATGGAGTAGGGAAATAAGAAATAATAATACCATCCTACTCATCTATAATATAATGGTACTACTAAATTGTCCATCTAAAAACATGTTGAAAGAGATTTCATGTATAGGGATGATGAATGCATCCATTGATGAACTCATTTACTGGAAACAATTGTTATTAACCTGCTCATATAATGAAGGAGGGTGGGAAGATATATCCATGCCATATTATGCTTCTATTAGGAGAGTGGTACTAAGCTATCCATTTGATGAGGTTTCAAAAGAAACATCCTATAGTAGATAGGATATAAGAGCTCCATGTTGGGTATGTGTTATATTTATTGAATGACTAGTTCCATGCACTTATACATTGTGTTGGGCACACTAGGAGGGTTGACAAGCCCCCCTTGTTTGTGGGTTCGAGGGTGAAGCCCCCCAAAAACATTGGGTTGTTTTTGGTCTATTTTTTTGTGGTTTTGGCCAACGGTTTTTCGACCCATTATATTGCAATTATGGTTAAGGAATCTAATCCGTGTTAATGGACTAGGGTTTTGGATTATTTGAAATAATATATATTGTATTGTAAAGGGTGAAGTAAATAAAATGAGAGTTAGAGGTACAACTTTAAACATTAGTTTTCTCGATTAAGGGTTTCTAGGGAAAATTTCTAAGTACTATGTGTGAATGTTATTATTTTCTTTCTATTTTATAAAGAATCTATGTCTTCATTGCTATACTGTAAAGGTTTGAAATGTACATTCCCTCCTCAAATAAAGATCAGTTCTAGCTAAAGTGAGAGTGAGAAGATCCAACTCCATATATTTGAAAGAGATTGAATGTCCAATCATGCTAAAAAAAAATAGGTGTGTGGGTTTGTGGATACCCATCACAAGTGCACTTGAGCAAGTGAAGATTAGAAGAGTGGTCCTAGCCAAAATATAGAATCTAGGTGGCTAAAATACAAGTGAGAGTTGGGATGTGGATAGTCAAATTGAGAATATTTTCAATTGTATCTAAAATAAATAAGTGATAGGGTTAATGAATATCCATCTCAACATAGCGTACACCCTATGCAAAACATCCTCCTTGAAGATTGACAAGAGGCTAGGAAGAGAAAGAATTATATAGCCCCTTCCCCCATAATGTTAAACGATCTATCTAAAGATATAACCTCCCCAAAAGACCATAGTGTGAGGATATTTAGACACTTAGGAGTTAGTTAAGATATACTTGGTCTAATGTGTCGTTAGGTAAAACTATGTTTCTTAGTGTGTTTCTTTAGTATGCATTTGTAGTTAGGAAATCCGACGACCACGATATGTTCCCGACATAGAGTGATATGATGATTCATACTCTCCTCGATCTTAATGACCATTGATCCATGACTTAACACACAATTGTTCCATGGTCTATATTTAAAGAGCATGGAGGATCATTTTCCATTGATCGATTGTGAGAAACTCTCTTGTAAAATCTCTATGTAATCTTTTTCTTTTTCATTAATAAACTGCTCCAAGTGGTCGCATTGGCTGGGGCCATGGATGTTTTCCCGTAGGGGTTTTACCACGTGAAAACATCAGTGTGTTGATCTTTGATCTGGTTATGTGAGTGGTTAATGAAGGTGGTCGTCCTTTTTTGGAATACCTTTGTTGTAGAACATGGTATCAGAGCCTGTTTGAAGACCCGCTCCTGTTGTAGATAGAGATAGTGAAGCCGAGTTACCTCATCTCCATTTTCTCTCATTTACGTACATTTTTGGGTTGAGAGGGATGTTCCATTACGTCCAGAGCACTCTTTTCATTTAGGAACACTTTTCGTTCACTCAAAAAGGTTTATGTTTGCCCAAGATACGACCATTTCAGTCAGATCCGGAGGTATAAAGCCTGCATACGCTTTTTTTAAATCTTTCTAGAGTATTATTTTTATTTTTATTTCGGTTTTGTATTATTTATTTATGGGTTGCTACTCTTTTAGATATTCATATGCTCTTTTCCCCACACCCTATGCGATCATGGAAAATCATAAACATATAGGAAAAGTTGCATCTTCTAGGTAAGCTAACCGAGATCTAACCCTTGTTGTCATCGAGAAATGAAATATTTTTCTTGTGTGATTTTTTTTTTTTTTAGCACGCTCTACAACTACAAAAAGAAAACAACAATCTTCATCCTAAAAAAATACAATATGTTTTGCTAAACCATTTGGTTAAAAGTTGCCTTATTAAGTAAGAGGTCTTGAGTTCAAGTCTCTCTTTTGTTACTTTTTTTGAAAACGTTCATGCTCAAATTGTAAAGTGTATTTGACTTCAAGTATAAAAGTGAGTCACTATAAGTAGCTTTAATATTTTATTTTAGAGTTATTTATTTTGCATGAAACTTTTCTTTTATAAAGTAACTTCATTGTAAAAGTGATCCCGACTTCTCTTTATAAAAGTGGGCCACTTCATAAGCAACTTACACTATCACGTTGTCATTTGGTTACCGTTTATGCATTTTTTTAAAAGGGCATAACTCTCACATCCGAAGTCCGTTTTCAGTGCCGTTTTTTTTTAAACTGCATAAATTTTTGAGATCTTTCCATCCATATCATAAGTTTCAGTTTTTAAATACATATTATCTACATATTTAATATGGATTCTACAAGTAATCTCTTGCTTATCAACACCAACTACTTCCAATGGAAATCTTGTATGGAAGATTTATTAAGAAGTAAAGGCTTGTACCGGATTACCTTGGGAAATGAAAAAACACCCACTGATGATGATAAGAAATTCAAATGGGCTAATAGGAGTGACGAAGCATGTGGACTAATCAGGATGTCTATCTAACCTGATTTAATGTTCCACCTTAAAGAAATTGATGACCCCCATGAAGCTTGAGAAAATATTTAATCTGTGTTAGGTAAACTCAATATTATTCGAGCACAACAGTTAGAAAATAAAGTACTGACCTTAAGTCCAAGTAATTTTTCTTTCCTTGGAGACTATCTATCTAAGTTTAAAACACTCAGAATATTATGTGAAGAATGTGAGATAGAAATGGAGGAAGAGCATTTCATCTATCTTATTCTTTCTAAGCTATGTAGTTCATATTCTGTGTTTGTATCTACCTTTTATGCCATGAGAGAGGATCTAGGGAAGGCTTATCAAAAACCCACTCTTGAGTCCTTTTGTGTTGCTTTGATTAGAGAGGAAGATAAGCTTATACAACTTGGAGTGATCATCATTGAAGGTACCTCCAACAAAGCCTTAGTTTCCCAATAGAAAGATAAACCCAAGTATCCCAAGAAGAAACATACTCACTACAAAAACAAGCAACATAAGGGTCCCAAACCCGCTCAGACAGATTCATCTCCTAATGGTGACAAAGGAGCAAAATATAAAAATAAGAAGACTGGTAGACATTGCAACTTTTGTGATAAATATGGTCATGATGAGTCCAAATGTTTCAAGAAGATGGAAACTTTAAAAACAACGATGAAGAATCAAAACATCAGTATTGATTGTACTTCTTCTACTTATTCTCATGGACATGCACTTTTTGCTTCTGGTTTCTCCTTCAATACAACTTCTACTTCTACTTCTTCTTCTGATGAGTGGCTTATTGATTCAAGAGCATCTTATCATATGGCTAAGGATAAAGACATATTTCCTGCTCTAAGTGAATGTAACACCAAGAAAATATTTGTTGGTAATGATAGATATCTTAGTGTTGTAGGATCTGGAACAGTTCAAGTAGATAATGGTCATTTCAATGATGTATTATGTGTTCCAAGTCTTTCTTGTAACCTTCTATCAGTATGTCAAATCACACATTCAGGTGAAGGTAAAACCGTAGAGTTTTCACCTCACCAAGTTGTAATCAAGGATCTAAAAGATCCTAATCATGTTCTTTCAAATGGAATTGTTAATGATATTACCAGGTTGTAAAAGTTTGACAACTTTGGGTCATCATATTTTTCATCAGTTTTTGTTGTTCATAGCGATGAATTGAGAAAAAATTGGCATGAGCGGTTTGGTCATCTAAACTATCGCTCGTTGCAGCAACTATGTAATCAAAAGATGGTGACTGGTCTTCCTCCTGTTTCATGCAGAGATGGTGTTTGTGCCAATTGTGTTCTCGACAAACATCATCGAGACAATTTTGACAAACATGCCTCTTGGCATGCCTCGGGCACTTTGCAACTTGTTCACAGTGATTTGTGTGGTCCAATTTCTTCTCCTTCTTTTTCTAGGTGCAAGTATTTCTTCAATTTCATTGATGAATTTTCTAGACGTACTCAGTTTTACTTCTTATAACTTAAGAGCGAAGTTTTTGACAAGTTTTTGGACTACAAGGCCCTTGTAGAAAAGCAATTTGCAAATCAAATTCAAAAGTTAAGAATAGATAATGGAGGCGAATATGTGAACAATAATTTTACAAGTTACTGCACTACATAGGGCATCCAAATGCAACACACTGTTTCATATACACCACAACAAAATGGTGTTGATGAGATAAAGAACTGTACATTAAAATAAATTGCTATTTGTATGATCCAATCTAAGGGATTAAGTCTAAATTATTGGGTGGAAGCAACAACTGTGAAAATTACATAGTCAATCACACTCCCACAAAGGCTCTTAAAAATATAACACTGGAATAATCTTGGACTAAAATTAAAACAAATGTAAGTCACTTTCGTGTATTTGGTAGTATAACATGGGCTCACATTCCTAATGAGAAAAGGAAAGCATTGCAGCCTAAAAGTGAGAAGTGTATATTTGTTGGTTATTATGAAGATGTCAAAGGTTATAGACTTATTCAACAACATTGTAATGCAATTATGATAAAAGAGATGTTAAATTTGATGAAAATATCTTGGTCTGCAAGCCTAATTCGACGATTGTGCCTTTTTCGGCATGCGATCCATCTTCGGCGTTTGTGCCTTCTTCTGTTCCTATTTTGATTTCTTCTTCAGATGATGACAATGAGGATGGAAATCCACCTTCACCTGCTCACCTTCCTCCAGATGAGTCCTTTGAACCTGAACCAACACTAGTTCCATCGCTTCCTAGATGGGTTCATTCAACACGAGAAACAACTGATGGTATTGTCGGTGATCCTTCAAATCAACATTGAACAAGTTCATAGTTCCAGTGAGCCTCTTCTCTTTTGGCTCAAGTTTCAGAGACTCATGGTCCAGAGACACTTGAAAAATATTCAGGTCATCCAGATTGGGATACAACAATGAATGAAGAGTATAGTTCTTTAATGGAAAACGATACTTGTGATCTTGTACCTCTTCCAAAAGGAAGAAAACTTTTTAGATGTAAATGGGTCTATAGAACTAAGTATGCATCAAATGGAAGTGTTGAAAGACACAAGGCTTGATTAGTTTCCAAAGGATTTCCCCAAGTTGAAGGAATTGACTATAATGAAACATTTTCCCCTGTAGCCAAAATGAATTCCATCCGCCTTGTTCTTGCCCTTGTTGCCTCACATAAATGGGAGGTCCATTAGATGGATGTTAAATCCACCTTCTTGCATGGATATTTTCAAGAAGAAATATACATGGAACAACCTCCGGGCTATGTTCATAATGAATCTAGCCTTGTTTGTCACCTTAAGAAATCTTTTTTGGTCTTAAGCAAGATCCCCGAGATTGGTATGCCAAAATGGAAAAATTTCTTATTGACACTGGATTCTCTAGATGCCATTATGATCCTAATGTATATACCAAGAATGTAGGAATCCATATCATAATATTTGTTCTTTATGATGATGACCTTATCCTTACTGGTAATGACTCAAAACTTTTAAACCATGTGAAATCTAGCCTTAAGAAGAAATTTGAAATGACATACTTAGGAATTTTACACTATTTCCTTAGCCTCCAAGTTTTGCAAACCAATGAAGGAATTTTTCTTTCCCCATCTAAGTATGCTTGTGACCTTCTTCTTCGCTTTCACATGGATGATTTTAAACCATCCCCTTCTCCCTTATAGTCTCGATTCAAGATTACTACCACATGTACTTCTCCTGAAGTTGATGCCACCTTGTACCATCAGTTAGTTGGTATCCTCTTATACTTGACTTATACCCATCCTGATCTTTCCTTTGTTGTTGGTCTTGTTTCCTGGTATATGAAAACACCCCATGAAAGCCATTGGAAAGCAGCTAAAAGGATACTTCACTATGTTTTTGGTACAGTTCAGTTTGGGATACATTACAGTTCAAGGGGGACTCCTTTATTGGTTGGTTTCACTGATTCAGATTGGGTCGGCGACCCTGATGATCAGAAGTATACTGCAGGTTATGTTTTCATCCTTGGTTCAAGACCTGACACTTGGGCCTATAAGAAACAACATTCTATTTCAATTTATTTAGCAGAAGCAGAGTACCGAGCAGCGGTAAATGCAAGTCAGGAAGCCTTGTGGCTTCGATGGATCCTTTGAGAGTTTGGATTCGAGAAACAACATCTGACCAACCTTTGGTGTGGTAATCAGAGTGCCATCAAGCTCGCTAAAGACCCAGTTCAACATTAGTGCAATAAGCACATCGAGATACACATGCACTTCATCAGAAAGCTCATTCATGATCAAGTTGTTGAAGTCCTCTTTTTCCCTACAGTAGATCAAGTTGTAGATATTTTTACAAAGTCTCTTACAGAAGCAAAGTTTTCCAAAATTCGATCTATGTTAGGAGTTTAAGACGTTTCCATTAAACGGGAATAGGCTCTAATGCCTCCTTCCTTCTCCTATTGTGTCAACATTGTAAATCCTTCAATCCTATCCCAAGTTGTTCTTAAGGGGGGATGTTAGGATATTTAGACACTTAAGATTTAGTTAATATATACTTGGTCTAATGTGTCATTAGGTAAAAGTGTGTTTCTTAGTGTGTTTCTTTAGTATGCATTAGTATGCATTTGTGGTTAGTAAATCCGACGGTAACGATATGTTCCCAACATAGAGTGATCTGATAGTTCATACTCTCCTCGATCTTAACGACCATTGATCTATGGATTAACACCCAATTGGTCCATGATCTCTATTTAAAGAGCATGGAGGTTCATTTGTCTATGATCGATTGTGAGAAACTCTCTTGTAAAATCTCTTTGTAATCTTTTTCTTTTGCATTATTAAACTGCTCCAAGTGGCCGCATTGGTTGGGGCCGTGGATATTTCCTTGTAGGGGTTTTACCACGTGAAAACATCAGTGTGTTGATATTTGATCTAGTTATGTGAGTGGTTACTGAAAGTGTTAGTCCTTTGTTGGAATACCTGTGTTGTTGAACACATAGTACCAATACCAGTGTGTTTCCATGACCAGTAAAAGGGGGTCTTCAATGGAGATCTAAAAGAAGAACACTTTGAAGTGTGTTGCATATAAGATGTCCCATAAGGAAAAATATCATAATGTGAAGGATAGAGAGATGCACTGATGCAGGAGAATCTCTCCACGTCATCCAGCCAGTCAGCTAGCCATGTCAACGTGCATTCATTCAACGATGAAGAGAGGCACAACCTTCATCTTCATCTTTGAATTTGAATGTAATTAATGTTGTAGGTTGTTGAGCCATGGAGCCATGCCTTTGTGCAGGCATTAGAGTAGGTAGTCCTTAATGTTTGTAAGGCTGAGATCTAGATCCAGATGGTGGACTAGATAGCCCATTCAATGTAATTGAATAGGGTAGGTAGGTTGGAGGGAAGAGCTCTAAGAGCCCCCTCATGTAAAAGATCAATTTGGATCTCATTTTGAGAGAGTTAGTAGAATGAGAAGAGGGTATGTGAGTAGAGATCAGAAGAGAAGGAGTCGAGACCTTGTTACAGGCCGTTCTCAGGAACACCTTGTACAAACAACCATTTGCCATTGAATATATAAACAACAGTTTTTCCTGCACACTTTTGTGTTGAATGAATGCCTGTGAGTGTTCTTTATAGGCTGTGAATGTATGTTATGTTTATGCATTTGCAGGAGTTTTTTTGGCTTCAAGCTTGAGAGGTCTTTGAGGATTCACACCAGGAGGGTGTGACAGAATGTTGCGGGTTCTGATAGCCTTGCACAGAGGGTGCATTTCTGAACTTTGCGGAGTTAGACAGAGGTGTGCCAGGTGGGCACAGAAGTTGAAATCAACAACTCGGAAGAAAGACCTGTGAGGTTACTGAATACCTCAGGAGGCAAGGCTGTGTAGGGAGAACACAGTTGCATACAGAAGCTCTAAGGAGTTCTGTGAAGCTCTGACAGGAGGGCATTGAGAAGGTGTAATAAGTGCACAAAAGAACTCCGTTGTGAGTTCTGTATAACTCTATCAGGAGGGCATTGAGAGAGTGTGCAGATAGGCACAAGAAGAGAACTCGTTTGAGTTCTGTATTTTGGAGGAAGAATCCACTAAGGTATCTTAGTAGGGTTGTTGAACACCCTGCATATGTAGAAAGAGGTTTCTTGAGGGAAGGATAGTCAGGAGGGCATCCCAATTCTCCATCTGAGGGAGAAAGAAGAAGGATTTATTTCCTTACGAGGTCTGAGTATTTGGAGAAGCTCAGAAGAGATAGCACTTTAGTGCGCGGAGACTCTATAGGAGTGCAGACGTCAGAATCCTTTAAGGATTTGAGAGAAGAAGCTCAGGAGGAATAACGTGTTGAGAGCGTAGGCGAGGACTCGGATTCATGGAGCTCACAGAGGAAAGGCAAGGGTCGAGGCATTTATTCTTAGAGAAATATTCCAAGCATCGGAAGAAAGCGCTAAATCTCGGGAGGAGTATAGTCGTCGTCGGATCCAGTCAGAAGATCTAGACCGTTGAAGTTTCCCTACATCCAACAAGGAGCAGGAGAAGCACCCAGGGAAGATAAGGTCTGAACCATCAGATCTTAGCCGAAGAACCCGACAGCCGCCAGATATGTCAAGATTTGCGTGAGGGTTTAACCTTCACGAACAACCGAGGGGAAAGTCCAGATGAGAGGAGTGACATCGGGATATTGGCAATCGGGATATCGGAGATCCTGAGGATGAGAAGTCGGGACACTCAACATCAAAAGTCCTAAAACAACGAATTTGATCTAAGTCGTCTGTTTGAGGAAGGACGTGTGTCACGCGATCATCCAATTCGGAGATCCAGACACTGGGACTCACATAAGTGAGCATTTTGACTTTGCAGTTGGCGAAGTTCGAGACTTGATCTAAACCATCCATCCATTTGGGACGCGTGGCGAAAATCTAAGGGTTCGGGAAAAGTCCTGAAAGGGGAGAGTCCATCGGAATTTCAGGATTCGGCATTTCGGGAGTTCCGAGGACAAGAAGTCGGAGCATTTTGGCATCGAAAACCCCGAAATCGTGAAGCAACGAGGACCGTCCATCATAGGGGGGCGCGTGGCAGAAATAGAGACCTTCGGGAAAATTCCCCAAAGTGGAGAGTCCATTGGCATATCGAGATTCGGTGGATCATGAATCCTGAGGACACGAACCACGTGCATTTCGAAACTGCGAAGTCTGAAATCCCGATAAGGATGCAAGCTCCATTATGGGGCCTAGTTGACGTCATCTCGTCATAACGGGAGGTTGGGAATCGAAATTTCGGGAGTCCCATGGGAAATAAATCAAAGGCATTTGTTTTCTCAAAATTGTGAAGTGACGAGGACTGTCCATCTTTGAGGATGCGTGGCAACAATATCGACTTCCAGGGAAAGTCCCGAAAAGGAAGTCATATCGGGAGATCGAAATTTGAGAGATCGGAACAATCGAGGGAAAATGCATTTCGACATTTGAAACCCCGAAATCCCGAAAGGAGATAGGACTGCGGTCATATAAAAGGGAGGTCATATGGACCCAAAAGTCTAGCCCAGGCGACTAGTAGAAGTTGAAGCATCTCGGGATATCGGAGATCGGGAATTCGGGAAGGCAAAGGTTTGCGACACCGTGGATTGTGAAACCCTGAAGCCCGAAATTTTATTCTTTTGTTGTGAACGGAAAAGCGATCGGGCCTAAAGGTTATAAGGAGCAGAAAATCCTTGTGGGTTGATTTTATTAGAGATTATGAGGAGGGATCAAAGAGCCGCCTTGGCTCGAAGGTGGAATTAGAATGATCCTTAAGACTGGGAGCTCAGTGCAGAGGCCTTTGCCAAGGCAGAGGGTGATAGCCTGTGTTAAGTGGTATCAGAGCGAGAACTCTGTTAGTATATTTCAAGCAGAGGGAGAAGACAAAAGAAGACAAAGTGATGGAGACTCTGTGATGATTGTTTGCAGGTAGGCAACAATCAAGAAGACAGTCAGGAGGACTGTAGGAGAAGATGAGGCACTTAGGGTTGCAGAGTGACAGCAGCAGATTTTCCAGGAGGGTAGACAGGGACATCAAAATGGCTATTGAAGGCCGTAGATATGCTAGAAGGAAAATCCCAGAGCTGATGAGCACATCCAAAAGGGGGAAGGAACTTGCCAACATTAGGGCAAGAATGGAAAAGCTTGAACTGTGGATGCAGCAGAATACCAGGTCAAGATGGGTATATGAATGGCCCATGAGGAAGCCGAAGGTAAAATGGCCAGTCAACGAGTTGATGGCTAGAAGACAACATAGGTTTTTAAGAGGATGGTTGAGGCATGCTGAAAACCTCGACGGACCTGAG
>SNQJ01S0003724.1:211994-226495 GCA_010110895.2 Picea sitchensis | reverse complement strand
GTAGTGTTCTACTACAAATTATTCTTTTGGGTTATTGCTTCCACCACTCTTCTTCACAACAACATCTTCACTTTGTTGCCTACAATCAATGCTCATTTTTCATTTCTTCACTCACCTACTCCACAACCTCAATTTTTGTCCTCTTTTCTTCAATGGAATCATCGCATAAAACATTATGGGAAAACAATTGCATCTCCTCCAATTTTGTATTCAATTTGTTGCATCTCAAGAACGATTTCTTCTTTGAGCATCTGAAATATGTCTTCTGGATATTTTTGTTTGGACACTCCTTCCACATCATCTTCGAGACTACCTTCTCCCACTCCTCACATGAAGTTTATTTACCTTTCTCACCTTCAACTCCAATTGCAACTTCCTCTAGATTATCTTCTACCTCCACATATGATATATTATCACTTTCTTCTACAAAATTTCTAAATATTGTAACATCATCTTGATATTCATCACTATCCTCCTCTAGTACAGATCTATGCTAGGACAACTACATGGCATTCAATCAATTTTTCATATTTTGCAACATTTCTTTGAAGATCTTCTCATCTCCTCAAATTCTTCACCTACTACATATTCTTCCTTTATGAATAGTTTTTGAATATTCTACTTGTCATGCAGATATTTCTTATACTTCTCTTCATCCCTCTTATTTTTCCTTGCAAAACCTTTCATCTCATGGGATTTCATTGTCTCCTCCTCTACCACTCACAAGGAAATTACTTCTGCTTGTCATGTTTTCTTCTTCAACGTATTGGTTCTTAACAATACTAACCTTTTTCCTTATGTAGTTTGCCTCACTCAACATTTTGTCTGCATCATTTTCATGTCTTTCAAAGAAATATTGTTTTTATCCTTTCCCACTTCTCTACAATTATTCAAACCTCTACAATTCCCATGAACTATTACACTTCTTCTCGGGATCCACATACTATGCTTCATGGAAAATTCTACCCAACACTTCATTCTTTGCTAGAATTGTCTACTACAACTATGACTCTTCATGCTTAGCATCCACTTGATCTGATACCACTTGATGCAATATATGGAAGGCCTACAATCAAAGTCACTAAAATAAAGCACTCATATCATACAACACAACTATAAATACATGATCCAAAAAGGATCCATAGATGGCTAAGAACAACTCAAAACTCATAGAGGCAACTCAAGACGCTCAGAATGGCTTCAACAAACAGAGAAAGGGAAAAAATTAAAAGTTACCAAAACTTAGTGAAAAGTTACCAAAACTTAGTGAATACCCCGTCGCAATATTTCCAATGGTGCAAATGACTCATCAAATGGAGTTACATATTGAAAGATATTCACGGTCAAATTTTGGTCAACTTAGCCCAATTAGCAGGGGATGAGTCGGCATCCGTACTGTTGACATCAAAATCCGTACAATACACGTGGCAGGAGAAGGAAGGTGACACATGGCATGCTGACATTAGTAGGATGTTAGCATGGTGACATGGTGTCACCATAGGTTTCCACATGTCAACCAATTTTGGCATTTTCAGATTGATCCATGGACTAATCGGATTGTTCCATGTGGAAGTTCATACAGTCTGTACATTGACATGGCATGCCGACATAGAATGATGACTTGGAAGAGGATGACGTGTCCCAGCAAGAGGCCACCACGTGGCCCAATCAAAGGCTGCCATGTGGTAGGTGGGAAAATCTCAATGACAGTCCGTGAGCAAAAAATTGAAATCAATTAGTTTGGCAGGTCTGCCAAATCTGGCAGACCATGCCAAACTTGGCCACTCGTTAATTCGTTGGGATATGGGTTAGCACCATCACTAACTTTAGTGAACCAACAGTATGTTAAATATATATGTTGTAACAATACAAAGCCCAAAAGGGGGAGGCCCGCAGGTTTGACCTCGGGACCTCCTCCCCCACATGCGCCTTAACAAATCCTCCCTAACCAATAGGTCACGGGCCACACATTGCAACCGACGCCCAAAAAATATATTAAATTTTTCATCTACCCAGCCACGAGGAGGAGGAACGCATACTGTTTGACCGTCTGGGCAGAGAAAAGGATGCATTCCAGTCATTAATGTAGGCTACAGAGAGGGCACAAAAAATTAGACAAATTTATTCTTGGGCCTAGGAGTGCCAGAGTCTGATTGAGGCGTGGAGACAGTCATTTTTGTGTAATTCGACACTGTGAATTCAATGGTGCTTCCTGTTTTCTGATTTGAGCATTATTTTTGTAGCTTGATTTCAGAATGAGGTATACTTATGTATTTTTCCAAATTCTTCTGTTGAGTTAATGAAAGAGCCTACCCATTTGACAGAAAGAACCAGAGACATAGTCCACCAGGGATGAAATCCGTTATCAATTTTTTGTGTTCATATTTGATTCTTATGTCTCTTCATTTTTTAGCTTTTCCTTTTTTAATGGTACACTTTAATTTATGCTCATTTAATGCAATTATTTATAAGTCACTCAATGAAAAGATCCCAGATCATGTTGGTATCAGAGCAATCGTGTTTGACTTGAATTGTTGAGTGTGAATGCTTGATAGGGCCAAGCATAAGTAGGGTGAAGGAAATATTAATACTTTCAATCCTGAAGTTGGCCGTGCATCCCGAAGGAAGAAAATGGTAGAAGAGGACAAGCGTGATGAACAAGAGAAAAACTTTCACATGGTCTTTTATCTTGACTTGAATTGTTGAGTGTGAATGCTTGATAGGGCCAAGCATAAGTAGGTTGAAGGAAATATTAATACTTTCAACTCGGTTACCGGCATCCTAAGGAAGAAAATGCAGAAGTTATGACAAGCCGTGTGATGAACAAGAGAAAACTTTCACATGGTCTTATCGCATGTCGAATGGTCAAATGAATGTATTGAGATTACTTAGAAGAGGATGAAGAAGAAAGGGAATAAGAAGGAAGCACATGAAGATGATGACGCTTCGCAAACCAAGGGGTTGGAAGAGATCACCCCGAGCCTCCATCTTCACCTTCAAGTTCTAGTTCTTCTTCCTTCCTGAGAATTCTCATCATTCTCATCATTCTAGCCATAAATCCTTTTAAGAAAACCATTAAAGCTTGATGTAAAATTTTCAACCAACTTTTAATGGAGATGCTAACTTTAAAAGCTAGATAATCTGATTTTGTTGTGTTGAGTAAAAATAATTGTGTTCATCATATTGATGAAGAAGTTGCATGAAAACACTCTCTTCGCTTGAGCAAACCGGCCTCGTATGGTGGGAGAGAAAGATCCAAGACATAAGTAAGTGTGGCAAACTTATTTCCTCATGGTCGGAATCTAAATCAACAATAGCTACAATTTATCAATTAGGCATTTGCATAAAAAGCAAATGATGGAAATGGAAAAATTCTAAGGCAAAGTAGTTGTCAACGACAAGTTTCAATGTAAGAATTTTAGGAAGAAAGATTCTTACATCGAATATCTTGACTTATGAAACTTTAATGAAGTATACTAGCATCGCCACGCTATATATTTGTCATACTTTTCTCTTATTTAACCCCACTAGTCTTATCTAAGTTTGTGCAAGCCACTCACCTGGAGAATAGGGGGAAGCATGTTCAAGAACATCCCAATTAAGAAACCTTGTAATATCCTCAACACAAAACTTTAAGAAGTTTGAAGGGAAGAGGCCACAAGACAGAGGAGGAGGCCATCTTGCAAACCCTGACGAAAAGAAAACAGCCTGTAAAGGGGAAGACAAAAACCATTTCCATTGTGCAAAAAGATCTTGGTTATGATTCAGAGATGAAGGAAATATCACAAGACATAAAGAAGATTCCCTTCATGATAACTCAAGTTCCAAATGAATGAATCTCATGATGATGAATGGTGAGGAATAATTATTTCATAAGAGCTGTATTCTAAACATAATAAGATAGATACATTACTTGATCTAGGTTCACAAGTAAACTTAATATCAGAAGCACTTTTCAAAGATGTATCTTAAAGCAAACCACATATGAAGCCTTATCTTGGTTATATGTGTGATAAAGAAAACTTAATGTCACCAAAGAATGTAGAGTCAGATTTGTTATTACTAAAAGATGATTGATGAAGTGGATTTGGATGTTGTACCACTTGATATATGTGGTATAGTGTTGGGAAGTCCTTTATATTTGCGATAGAAAGCAACTTGTTCTTTATCATGAGAACAAAGCATCACCTAATAAAGGGGACGAATATATTGTTAGATCTCACGCCATGAGGGTAAATACAACACTGTTAGTGCAGGAAAAATGAAAAGATTCATAAACACTAATAAGACATATGTTCTCATGGTCGTAAGAGAGAAAGACGGGGCATCCGATGTTTTCCAAGGATGTGATCCATCTCATAAATGGAATTAATTGACATGGAGTTTCTAACTATGACGATATTTTTCAGGAACCAGATGAACTACCCCCTAAGAGGGAAATCCAACACGAGATACCTCAACATGATTTTTCTCTTCCTAATGTGGGCATGTGCATGATGTCATTTGTGGAGATCACAGAGATCAAGAAGAAGGTACAATACTTGGATAAAGCGGGTCATCATACTCAATTCATATCCTTGTGGTTCCTCGACTGCGTGAAGGTGCCAAAGAAAGATGGTACATGGCTTATGTGTCTCACCATCGCCTTAAATAAAATCAGGTAAAAAAAATCGATACCTCTCCCTCGTGATAGATTATTTTACTTGATCAATTGAAGAATGTTGTTATTTCACTAAGCTGGATTTGTGCATTGGATATCATCAAATCAGGGTCACTGAACAGGATGCATGAAAAACTTCATTTAAAACAAAAAATGGATGGTTTGGTTGGTTAGTTATTATGTTTGGGATTTGTAATGCTCCAAAAAAATTCATTCATGTGATGAATGAGGTATTTATGCCTTTCCTAGATGACTTTGTGATCGTGTATTCAGACGACATTCTTATTTTTAATGGTACTTGGGATGAACATGCGAGGCGTGTAAAGCAAGTATTTGATACTTGCAAAGGAAAAGTTGGTGGCGTAAAATTTCCTAAAATGTGAATTGGAAAGACTCCACTTGTGTAACTTTAGGTCATATTGTTGGTGGAGGACAATTAAAAATTGATCCTTCCAAAATTAATGTAATTGTAAATTGGCCTCAGCCAAAATGTAACCGAAGTCCTAAGCTTCTTAGGTGCAATCCAGTATTGGAGGAGGTTCATTTCAACTTCTCCTTTATAGCATCTCCCTTATTTTCATGCCTTTACTAGTGAGAAGAACACTTTTCATAAAGGAAAGAAACAAAAATATTTCGACACTTTGGAGGAGAAGATCAATACCGCACTGATATTATCACTGTCGAATCTTAAACAACCCTTCGAGATCGGAATGATACTGTGGATATTCCATGGGCGTAATATTGAATGCAATATCATAAGCCTTTTTGTTATCACTCTAAAACTTTTAACTAAGTTGTTAACTATCCACATATGATAAAGAGTTGTATGCATTAGTATAGAACATAAATAAATGGAAGCACTACTTGTTATTTAAGGAAACAATCATACATACATATCACCACCTCATAATATCTCCAAACACCAAATTGCAAATAATCTCTATTAATTACAGAGATGGATGGGTTTTATAAATAAATATATTTTGGTAATCAAGTACAAAATGGTACAAGTAAGTGGTCATGGTAGCCAACATGTTTTCTAGACCTCCTATTGTTGCTTCTTATTGTTTTGAAGAATATTTATTTATCTCACAATAGCTATAAGAGCATGCCATCGAGGAAGATTTTAAAGAAGTATATCGGTTAACCCTTGGTGCATAGGTAAAAAACTATTGTCTTCCATGCGGATAACTACTCTACCATCCCTGAAAGCTATGCATTCTCAAGGCGAACAATTCCATGTAATACTTCAGGCCTGCCCATACACTTTGTCTTGTGCTGTCCGAGCAATCAGGGGTTGGAAAAGCTATGGCTCATTTGCATAGGTTTTGTTACCGGCCTCAAATGAAAGAAATTGTAACTAAATATGGAAGGGGTGTGATGTGTTCTACTTGTAAGCCCACTAATAGAAAACTCAGGCTATACTCACCACTTCCTCTTCCATCCAACTACGGGAAAGTATTCCATGGATTTTATGGGTTTTACCTTCTAATGACCAAAGCAACAAGTGACTATTTGTATGTTGTAGTGATAGGTTCAACGTAGTATGTATCTTAATGCCATGTAAAAAATAAGATCACTACTGAGCACACTGCTAATATCTTCTTTGGTATGTTTGATTCGAATTTCTGCTACTTCCACATCCATTGTCTCCAGATTGACTTAATACTGGATTCCTCAGGGAATTTTGACTAGATTGGTGGAGGATGATGGACACCAAATTGAAGAGGAGCACTACTTTCCATCAACAGACCGATGAACAAAACAAAGGTGGTAAATTGAACATTGGTACTTTTTCTTCTAGGTTATCAGAAGAAGCATCCTAAGTTATGGGATGAACATATACCCCATGTACAACATGCATACAACCAAGATTTACATTCATCCACTCGTAGTTCACCTTTTGATATTATGTTCAATGCTACCTAAGTTTCCTTTGGACTTGATGTATGTGAAAGATGTCGATGTGAATGAAGAAAGAATATAGGACAGAGTCCACAAGTTCATCCAGAGGATCCAACAGATATAACAGGCAGTCAGGGAACATTTGGACAAAGTCAAGCACAATATAAATATCGGGATGACAAGAACAAGGTTGATCATCGGCCTGAAGTTGGAGACCGGGTATGAATTCATGACGTTAAGGGGATATTGAAGGGTGAAGGAAAGAAACTCAAGCCCATTCATAGAACCCATCATTATTTTGTAGAAAAGTGGTACCAATGTTTTTGTCTGGATCTTCCACCTTACATTTAGATTTACTCAGTTGTGAACGCTGAGAACTTGAAACTTTTTTGAGCATCCCATGATCATGGATCAAGATGAGAAGTTTCAATACCTCCACTGATGAGTTTTCACCTGAGTACTCGAATGAGTTATATGAAGATATCATTTTGGACATGAGGAAGATAACTTCACGCAAGGTGATGTTGATTATCTTCGAAGTAGGCTTAAAGGGCACACATCCAAGCAAGCAAAGTGGATAGAGAAGGACAAAGTGAGGGAATATTCCCCTCACTTACCTTGATTGAGAACCTTTTGGTGGTCCAAAATATCTAGTGGGAAGGAGTGATCCAAAAAGGATAGAGAAGGCTAAGAACAACTCAAAACTTATAGAGGCAACTCAGATGCCTGCAATTTATTTCAAATGACAGAGGGGAAAAAATCAAAATTCCCAAAACTTGGTTAAAATGACATGATCGCAAAGAGCTGGCAACAATATTTCTTAACTATCGCTAAAATGGTATCATCAAATGAAGTTACGAATTTAAAGATATTCACGGTCAAAGTTTGGTCAACCTAGCCCAGTCAACAAGGGACGAGTCAACATCCGTACTGCTGACATCATCATCTGTATGGATGATGTCAACATCCGTACAGTACATGTGGCAGGAGAAGGAAGGTTAAATGTGACATGTTGACGTCAACATGGTGATTTGGCAACAGAGGTTGCCATGTGTCACCCAGTTCTGGTGTTTTCAGGTTGATCCGTGGACCAATCAGATTGTGCCATGTGGAAGTTCGTATATTGATGTGGCATGACAATGTGGCATGATGAATTGGTAGAGGAAGCATGGCCCAATGAGAGGAAACCACGTGGCCTAATCAAAGGCTGCCACGTGACAAGTGGGAAATGCTCAATGATAGTCCGTGAGAAAAAATTAAAAAAAAATTGGTTTGGTGGGTTCACCAAATCTGGCAGGCCATGCCAAACTTGGCCACTGATTAATTCATTGGGATATGGGTTAGAGCCATCGCTAACTTTAGTGAACCAAATATATGTTAAATATATATGTTGTAACAATACAAAGCCCAAAAATGGGAGGCCCGCAGGTTTGACCCCTGGACCTCCTCCCCCACATGCGCCTTAACAAATCCTCCCTAACCAACAGGCCATGGGCCACACATTGCAACCAACGCCCAAAAAATATATTAAATGTTGCATCCGCCCAGCCACCAAAAGGAGGTGTGTGTATGGTATGACATTATGGGCATGGAAAACGATGTATTCTAGTCATTAATGCAGGTTACAGAGAGGGCACAAAAATTGAGACAAATTTATTCTTGGGACTAGGAGTACCAGAGTCAGATCGAGGCGTGGAGACAATAATTTTTGGGTAATTCGACGCCATGAATTCAATGGTGCTGTATGTTTTCTAATCTGAGAATTATTTCTGAAGCTTGATTTTAGAATGAGGTATACTTGTGTATTTTGCCAAATTATTTTGCCGAGTTAATGAAAGATCCTACCCATTTGAGAGCATGACCCGAAGACGTAGTCTACCAGGGACAAACTCCGTTATCAAGTTTTTTTGTTTATATTTGATGCTTATGTCTCTTCATTTTTGATATTTTCCTTCTTTAATGGTGCACTTTAATTTATGTTCATTTAATGCAATTCTTTATAAGTCACTCAATGAAAAGATCCTATATCAATACATTAATTTAAATAGATATTATATACATATAGTATGTTGTCATTAAAAATTGTAGCAAAGAAATTTAGCAATGATCTGTGAAAATTTTATTGAGTTGATGGCCAATGCTCTCGAGCCTCATTACATCACAAATCCTATCCATAGGTCTCTAAAACCCACAACAACCAACACTACAAAACCCCAAATCAATGAAGAACCAAAGGCCCTTTGTTCATTCAAAAACTTGATATTTATGCTTATGTTACATGGATTTTGATCTTCCAACTACCCAATTGTTCAAATATGATGCTTCATATTCCAAGTGGTTCTAAAATTTACTAAAGATGAGAAATATTTCACTATTTTTAGGGTCCTAGCCCCTCTATCCCCTCAAGTAGATAGAATAATATGTTTTTCTATGTAATAAAGGTTGTGATTAGTAAATAAGGCCTATGTAATAATGTGAACACAAATAATGTAAGAAGAATTACTAGAAAGTTTCCCCTCTAGAAATGATCCAGGTGGATATCGGTGGCAACCCACCTTTTCCAGCTGGCTCAAAACAACTTTCTGACGATTTTGGTAATTTACTATTTTTAGTAGTTTTCATGTCCTGAACTTCCGGAGTCGTTTTGAGGCCCTAAACGACATTTTTTTGGGTATGTAGTAGTAGAAAAATTTCATCATGAAATTTTCATCAACAATTGTATTCCTCAGATAGATCTTACCAATGGGATATCGTATGCAAAAGTTACAACCCTGGGAAGTTGATGTACTGACTTACCCAAACGGGGCCCACATCACTTTTGGCACTTCATCTCCTAGGGTTAAGTTTTTGGATGTCTAGAGTTTTTGACACTCCTGTTTATTGTAAAAAGGCCTTTAGAGCCTCATTTTAATCATCTTCTTGCAAATGAGTTCAACCGTCACATATCTTCTCAGAGATAAGCCGACACCATTCCAACAAGCTTGTTTTCCGCTGCATTTTACAGTTTCATCTTATTTCCTTATTGAATAGAAAACCAATTTTACTATATCTCTATTATTCTGTGTTAATCATATGTTAATAATATGTAGTCATTTCATTTTTCTCATAAACTCTGGATCAGTGGTATCAGAGTGGTATGCTCCTTGTCATCTTAATGCATGTCCCCAACGAGGTCATAGTACAAAGAATTGGGTCTCGATCTTGTTTCTCTTGAGGACCAAAGCTATTGCACGCCCAAGTGACCTCTCATGGAAGGAGAAAATAAATATGATGGGATAGGAGATCCTTTAAAAATGTTGCTTGAGGAATACCTCATGCAACAGAGGAACAAGATGATGGATAGTTTCCCGCAAATCCTTCAGCAGCTACCAACATGAGACACATCTTCTTCAAGCGGAGGCACCGCCCTCTTCAAGGTACAAATAAACTTCGATATTCCTATATTTGAAGGTCAGATAGACGCAAACGGTGTAGATAAGTGGTTGAATCTACTAGAAGGGTATTTTTATGTCCATAACTTTTTGAATAGAGAAACGATTACTTTTGGGCTCCTCAAAGTTGTTCCCCATGTCAAATATTGGTGGGAAAATTTCTGTGAGCAAAAGGAAAAAAATGAACCCTCATTATTTATAGTCATGACCACCTGGGAATACTTCAGGGATGATATTAAGGAAAAATACTACCCTGTTGGAAGTTATGATGACTTGTATACGAAATAGACCACATTGCAGCAAGAAAGAGACCAAGCAGTTCCAGAGCTCACAGATATCTTCCATACCTTGCACACCAAGATGGGTATCAAAGATTCATAGTGAAATATGGTGCTCAAGTATCATGGTGCTCTACATAGATACATCCAGACCGAAATTGAATTTTTGGACATCTCGTCCTTGGGCACGACCTACCGATATGCCGTCACAATCGAGCATAAGATCAAACAAAAGACGCGAAAATTTGGGCTTGGGAACCCCTCACAACAAAATCCAAGAAAGGGCGGCCCCAACCCATAGAAAAAAGAATAGAGAAAATATGGACAGTATTAGGAAAACCATTCCAAGCCACAAGAAAAGAAGGACACCGAAAAGACAAAGAAAGATACCGCGAAGTGGTGCGATTTCCATAAGATCCCTTGGCATAACATTGTTGATTGCCGCTCAAATTAGTCATTGGTGGCCAAAGTGAAAGCCTTTAAATCAGATGTTGGTGATGACTCTGAGTCAGAACCAAAAAGGGGAAGACGGATCATTGGCGTGGAACCCAGTGCCACCGTTGCTACCACCAAGCTCCAGCGTGATGAACCAGATGAGCCAGAAGAAGGAGAGTGCCTCTTCCATTCAAAGATGTAGGTAAAAGGAACCCCATTTCACATCATTGTTGATAGCGGTATCCATAAGAACCTCATCTCAGCAGAGGTTGTCAAGCAGTTGGCCCTACTGACAACGCCTCACCCACAACCCTACACCATTGGATGGCTGCACCAAGGAAGCGATCTCCACATCATCCAACAGTGTCGAATGTCATACAACATCGATCCCTTCAAAGATGAGGTATTGTGTGATGTTTCTCCTCTCGAAGTTTGTGATGTTATTTTGGGCCAACCTTATTTATGGAAATTTCATGTTGTATATGATTCTAGGCCTTGTAGTGTTATTATTACTTTGAACAGGAAATTGTACAGGCTACCCATGGTAGTCCCACCTAGTGTTATTTCCTTGATCTCTACCAAGCAATGCAGGAAGGTCATCTCTCAGACAAGGAAGTTTTTCTTCTTCATGATTCACTCTCGGAATGAGAAAAAGATCACAACCACATCCAGGGTCTCTGCAGCCAACCTCTCCACACAACAGAAGAAAGTAGATAAGTTCATCGAATAATACTCAGATATCTTCTCCTCACCTACCGGGTACCTCTGCACTGTCAGGTCAAGCACCCCATCGATATGACCCCCGGTGCATTGTTTCCCAATGGGCCAGTCTATCATCGATCAATGTTAGAGAATGAGGAGATCAAGAGACATATCCAAGAAATTCTCCACAAGGGGCACATCTGTCCCAGCTCATCACCTTGTGGGAGCCCAATCATGATGGTACAGAGGAAATATGGAACCTGGTGACTCTGCATTGATTACCGGGCCTTGAATAAAATCAGAGTCAGAAACCGATACCCAATTCCCCGAATCGACGACCTCCTTGATCAACTCACGGGGGCCAAATAATTCAGTAAGATTGATCTGAAGTCTAGCTACCACTAGGTCCCAATAGAATAGACAAATGTATGGAAGACCACCTTCAATTCAAAGGAAGGCATTTTTGAATGGTTGGTCATGCCCTTTGGTTTGACAAATTCTCCAGCCACTTTCATGAGGATGATGGACTATATCCTACGACCATTCACCAATACTTTTGTAGTGGTGTATCTGGATGACATTCTCATTTACAAAAAGTCTTGGAAAGAACACTTGCATCATATTCAACAAGTTCTGCACACCCTGTGACAACACAAGCTATACACCAACATGGAAAAATGCTCCTTGGGCATGGACAAGGTCCATTACCTGGGCTACATTGTTGATCAACATGGCGTACATGTGGAAATAACCAAGATCCAAGTCATCCATGACTGGCCAGCCCTAACCACACTCATTGAGCTTTGTTTCTTTCGACTCATTATTTTTATAATAATTATGTTATTGCTCTACATATTTCCTTCTTGAACCTTACAACTACATTTTAATTTATTACAATTTTTAGGGGAAATGCCTTATTAAATGCATTATTTTTATAAATAAAGGCTCCATGTCATATGAGACACTCCAAATTAATGTTCATATTATCCTTCATGCTTAGAATGCATGCATTAATTTTCTAATTTGCAATTAATTTCTCAAAATCTAAATGCGTTGATAAAAACATGGTACAAATTGTTAGAATGTTGTGCTCGCTTAACCATAGACAATGTCATAGAATTGTCACCCAGCCATAGGAACAAAGCCACCCCCCGAGCACCTTAACTTTTGACAGAAAGAATGATTATGGGAAGCCTCACTAGAACCAACATATAGCCAAGAGAGATAGAGAGAACACCATTCTCCTAAGGTAGCACACCAAACAGAAATACCCAAACCACATACCAAGACTAGTACCTAGCTGGAGCCATTGAAGCTACACTCTTCCTCTAGACTTGCGCACCACTTTATTTAATGTAAGTGTGTTACCAAATGAGCTCAAGCACCTTCTATTTATACTAATCTGTCTAGGTGAACATGTGTCTCTTCATGCAGGGACGACCTATCCTTTTTTTCTTATAATACTTCAATATTACTTATTCTGTTGAGTCGACTTGTCTTCCAGGTTTTTCACACATATGTTTAAGTTTTCTCTTTCTTTCGAAATATTCTATTATATTCAAAGGTTTATCCATGGAGGTTAATACCTCCTGCAGCTACCAAAACATCAACACTCCCTCTTAGCTAGGGAGGTATTTAACCATGATGTTCCCTTCTTTTATTAATAACCTTGCTCGCTATGCCATGATCCTCTTTTCATGGTTACATAGACCATGCTACTAGTAGCATCATTATGTCACACATGGCTACACCCATGTGGACCTGTCAATATCATCTAGTGGCCACAACTCGTTAGAGAACACTAGAGATACACCTTGTAGTGTGTTACCATCATCATCATGGGATACACCCACATGATGTGCTCACCCATGGCTACAGCCATGTCGTGAGTATCATTATTACTATCATCATTATCCATCCATCTCACATGGCATAAGACTTGCATGGTCTTGCAGAACGGTAGCATCACCAGAGCTACACAAGTTATGTCATGATCACCCAAATCATATTATGAGCATCACCATCACAACCATACAGGTTCTCGACTATGCCACTAGCGTACCAGACTGTCTCATTGGTGTAGCAACAACTCGACATACCAGACCATATCACTAGAGTATCCTACAACTCATCATAAAACCTACAACTCGGCATGAAGCCTACAACTCGACACAAGGCCTACAACTCAGCATGAATCCTACAACTCGGCATAAGGCCTACAACTCATCATGAGGCCTACAACTCGGCATAAGGCCTACAACTCGAAACAAATCCTACAACTCGGCACAAAGGCCTACAACTTGGAACGAAGCCTATAACTCAACACAAAGGCCTACAACTCGACACAAAGCCTAAAACTCAACACAAAGGCCTACAACTCGACACAAATCCTACAACACGACATAAAGGCCTACAAATCGGCATGAAGGAATACAACTCAAAACAAAGGCCTACAAATTGGCACAAAGGAAAGTCAACACAAAGGCCTACAAGATCCTTCTTTTCGAATTCTTCCATCAACTCCCTTTAAATGGGAGAATCCTCGATCCATGCTTCTGTTTGTTGCATGTCCCTATGCATCCTACAAAGTGTCACAAAACCTTGCTTCTTCCTTATCATTGACTCCCTATGAAGTTTGACTCCCTCTGAATCCTTTCACGTCTTTCTTTTATGTGGAAACCTTCCTCAAATACATAGGATAACCTGCCTGAAACAAAAACAACAAAAGAAAAAATATTTCCAATATAATAGCATTTTATATAAGAACATATCAATTTCATGGTAATTTATTATAGCATTACCAAGGTGTCCTACCTGAGAACAAGAACAAGAAATATCTCCTAGAGGAGATGTTATTTCATATTGCAATTAAGTACAATAAGAATTTATATTAATAGTACATGATATGAAGTATTTATTTGTTCCTAGCATTAATAAAATCTAAAGGATTGCAATACTCACTTAAGCAACAATAATAAAAATATCAAACCTGATATGCAAACCTGGAGTCTGGCTATTGTTTCGCTTGAGTTGCATTTCTTCTGAGACAAGTATTTTTTCCAACCTGGAGAGTGTGTTGTTCCTATGAAT
>SNQJ01S0003724.1:166216-187029 GCA_010110895.2 Picea sitchensis | reverse complement strand
TCAAGGAAACCAGCAAACAAGACCTTCATTCCAAAACAACTACGCAGATGAAGACTTCGATCAAATCTTCAAAGAACAAATGCATTGTTGTGATGACAAGAATCCGCGCGTGTTTTTGACAAAGACTGAACATGACCTGTACATGAGCAAAAATGAGGGTTTTATACTGGAGACGGACGATGCATGGATTGGGGAAACTGATGGCGCACTATCCTGGGAAACGAAAGAGTTCAGAAAGGGTTATCTGGATGCCATCATGCAGTTCCAAAAGAAATATAACCTCAGGAGAAAAGAAGCATCCATCGAGCCTCAGTAGATGAATAATGTAAGGAAACCTTCGGCGGACACCCCTTCAACAAGTCAACGGAAAAGGAAAAGTCAAAGGAGGAGGCCCTGAAGAAAACTCTGGAAGAAAGCCAAGAAGCAGGTGGAAAAGAGGTAGAGAAAGATGTTCCTCCCTTTAACTTTGAACATGAAATGGCTAAAATCAAAATCTTTGTCCCTTTCAATGAACTTATCAGAAAGGGTGAATACTGAGAGAAAATTATTAAAATGATGAAAATGGGAGGGACTCCTGACACTCTAAATTTCCAAGATGATCACCCTGTTATTCTGTTTGGTCTGCGCATTGAGGATACAAGTGATATTGAGGACGTACCTATTTTCTACGTCAGTTTGAAGGTTCATGACATGACCTTGCATAAAACCATGCTGGATTCTGGCACGCCGCACAACCTCATGCCAAAGGTGATCATGGATGAACTATGTTGGGATATCACTAGAACTTACAAGGACCTTTTCTCTTTTTATTCGAGGAAATTCAAGTGCTTGGGTCTCATCAATGATTTGGTTGTGTCATTGGCCCAAATTCCTTCAAAGAACATGGTTATGGACATGGTCGTGCTGGATATACCCCCTAAGTTTGGCATGTTGTTATCCAGATCGTAGGCTACAAAGTTAAAGGGGACCTTGCAAATGGACATGTCATACGCCACCATTCCTATCTTTGGCCAGGACAGGCGGTTGTATAGAGAAGTGCTACTGAAGTACATGCTGAGAAGAAAGACGCAACCAAATAACCATACCATATACTGCATCGACACTGAGGTTGGCTCTTCTATATTCTACAATGATCTTATTTTTGAAGAAGAAGAGTTGACAACCATCATGGCATCCGATGAAGAAACCATGGGAAATCAGAAAGTGTGCCGACTCGGAGGACCACACGGAAAATGAGATATGGGACATGAGTTTCTATAGTGCAGTCAACAAAAAAGGGGTCGGGGCCAGCGTGTGGGTAAGACCCCCTAAAATGGGCACGAAGCTGTGCTCATATAAGCTCGCGTTCGAGTGCACAAACAACATGGTCGAGTACGAGGTGTTGATTCTGGGCCTGAAGGTGTTGAAATAATTAGGCGCAAAGAGGATAACAGTGCGCGGAGACTCTGAACTAGTCATAAACCAGGTTAAAGGCATATATAAGACACAGAACCCCAGGTTGAGAGCATACAGGAACTTAGCACTGGACCTCCTCAAAGATTTTTCAGAGTATGACATATCTGTTATCCCAAGGGAGAAAAATTAGATCGTCGATGTGCTGGCCACCTCAGTGTCAGTTTTCAAAATCCCCATCTTTCCAAACAAAAAATACGAGATTGAAGTCAAACATAGGCCGACAGTGCCTGATAATATCAAAAAATGGTAGGTTTTCAAAATCCCCATCTTTCCAAACAAAAAATACGAGATTGAAGTCAAACATAGTCCGACAGTGCCTGATAATATCAAAAAATGGTAGGTGTTTGAGGACGGCAAGTAGGTAGAAATATTCCTTCAGATGAGCGACAAGTTCGCTAACATAAACATTGATGACGAATGATGTTGCGATGAAGATGGGAGCGGGGATGCATGTAGTAATGATGACCCTTTCTAGAACCAGATCGTGGGAAGTGACATAATACAACTGTTACCCATAATTTTGGTATTCATGATGATGTATTGATAATGGTGTACTCAGGCTCTTCATTAGAAATTTCTCCTGAGAAAAGTTACCTTCATCTCTTTCCAGAAATCACAGTTTTGAGGAAGGTTCACAGGCTGCCAATACATTTGCCTACGAGAATGCATGATTCTCACAGGCTGCCTTAAGCCAGGGTGCGAGAATTTCGCACTGTGCCTAACTACTAGGGTGCGAACACTTTCTAAAGAAGAGAAAAGGATGAATTCTCGAAGCTTCTAGAATGGAATCTTCTAGAAGGATGAGATGGCACTCGAATGGTTATCTAAGTACTGGCTTTCCTGATATTTTTGGATCATTCCTATCCAAGTAACTAATTCATTCTCTCCTATATATTGAGGGGATTCTCATGGAAAAGGTTAGAATCAAACTACCAAGAGATTTATTAGAGAATTAGTGAATGACTGTGTGAAGGACTGATGCTACAACAACCAAGAATGTCAGCAAGGTTATCAAAAGTGGTTGATCTTCTTCATACAAGTGATCAAGTGTGTGTGTCGAAGCTAAGGGCCATCGAAAGGAGGTTTGCAACATCAAGGCTCAGGTTGTAATCATTTCTTTCTATCAATATAATACAGTAATATGTCTTTTCCCATAAAGCTAATGTAACTTTATTGTATAACTCCTTGATCATATACTTAGATTGATTATTGAATATGTTGAGTTGTCTTCACTTCGATTGGTTTGTATTGTTGTGGTCTTGACAGCACAAGATCATTGGAGCGAAGATGGAACAACAAATACCCAAGGAAGCGATCACAAGGTATGTTCATGATTCTTGCCTTCTAGTTCATTCAATAGTCTAAATCTAGGGAAAGAGTATTATTCTGTCCTGCTTTGTTCTAGATCCAGGTGGATCTAGGGAGATCGGTTTGTGTCCGCACTTACGGATTAATCCTAAAACAACAACTGAAAAATAACATCATTCTGAAGGGGTTAGTACCGCTGGAGAAGTTGTTTGACAAAAATGATGTGGCTAAGAACCCCAAGATCGCTGCGAAGAAAGAGGACRTGGAGGATTGCAACATAGGGACTGAGGAGAACCCAAAAATGATCAAGTTGTCRAAAACTCTCAGCCCAGAGGTCAAGCAAGACTACATCAATCTCATGAAGGAGTTCCCCGACATTTTCGCATGGAGCTACGATGATTTGAAGGTGTATGACACTAAGGTGATCCAACACGTTATCCCTCTCAAGGAAGATCATAAACCTTTCGAACATAATCTTAGACGGATAAACCCCCTGTTACTGCTACTAATCGAGAAAGAGGTAAGGAAACTTTTCGACACTAATATTATTATTTCTTTGTGTTTCTCTAAATGGGTAGCTAATTTGGTGCCCATGAAAAAGAAGAGCGGCGAGATAAGACTGTGTGTAGACTTTCAGAATTTAAACAATATGTCCCTCAATGATCACTATCCTCTTCCCAAAATGGACTATATCCTGCAAAAGGTGGTGGGGTCCCAGAAGATGTCCATGCTGGATGGTTTTTTGGGGTATAATCAGATCATGGTCCACCTGGACGACAGATAAAAAAAACAACTTTCACGACTCCATGGGGGACATTCATGTACGCCAATATGCCTTTCGGCCTGATGAATGTTGGAGACACTTTCCAGAGGGAAATGGACATCACATTTGCTGATGAAAAGGACAGGTTCATTGCGATCTATCTGAATGACATCATGGTGTACTCTGCCTTTTATGAACAACACCTCGAGCACTTGAAGAAAGTTTTCCAGAAGTGCATGAAGTTTGACATATCGTTGAATCCTAAGAAATCACACTTCGGGGTGGAAGAAAGGAAGTTGTTGGGACATATTATATCAAGGGAAGGCATCAATATAGAACCTAGAAGGGTGGAAGGAATCCTGAATATTGACACCTCGTGCAGTAAAAAAGAAGTGCAATTCTTCTTGGGAAAAGTAAACTTCTTGAGGAGATTTATCCCAAATCTAGAAAAGATTATAAAGAATATCACCTGCATGCTCAAGAAGGGAAATGAGATCAAGTGGAACCTGGAGGCCAAGAAATTGTTTGAAGATATCAAGGTGGCATTGACTAAATAACCTGTGCTATCTAGTCCAGATTTCATGAAGGATTTCATCATGTTTTCATTCACCTCAGAGCATACAATTGCCAACGACCTGCTACAGAAAGACAAACAAGATTTCGAGAAGCCTATAACCTATTTCAGCAAGACATTGTGGGATGATATACTAAGGTACAACATCATGGAAAAACAAGTGTATGCTTTAGTGAAGGATTTGAAGGAGTTCAGGACGTACATATTTCATTCCCACGTCATTTCTTATGTGCCCAACAATTCAGTAAAGGATATCATGACTCAACCCAACCCTTAAAGAAGAAGAGGAAAGTGGATAGAGGCCATGCTATAATATGACATGGATATCAAGCCTACAAAATTAATTAAGGGTCAGGGTCTGGAGAAGCTAATGGAGCAGTCTGACTGCGACGCGGTGGGAATGAATTTCATCGTTGATCTATTGGAGAGTCCTCAAGAAGAAACGACTATGCAGGTGTCCCAGGAGTTTGTCGATTTTTCGTGGTTTGATGATATCATCTATGTGTTGAAGAATATATAGGCCCCTCTGGGCGTTAGTAAGACTAAGTCTAGATTTATCAAGATTAAATCGGTTAAGTTATGCATCCTAGACAACTCACTCTACTGAAAAGATCCTGGTGGAATGTTGTTGAGTTGTTTGTTGGAGAATGATGTGAAACGAGCTACAGAATAATTTCACAAAGGCAATTGCGGGGGACACCATTAATCGAAAACCACCGAGCACAAAATCCTAAGGGTGGGTTACTATTGGCCTACGATCTTCGTAGACATGTACAAAGAAGTCTCCAACTGCCAAGAATGCTAGATTTTTCGACGGGAGAAGAAAGTTGTAGCCCCTTCCACTAAAGCGATCTCAGTCAAGGCGCCATTCATGCAATGGGGTTTGGATTTCATAGGGGAAATAAATCCACCATCCTTGTCACCACATAAATGGATACATATGACCACTGACTACTTCACAAAATGGATAGAAGTGATCCCCACAAAAAATGCTACCGATGCAGTCATCATCCAATTCCTGGAGACAAACATCTTGTCGTGGTTCAGGTGTCCCATCAAGAACATAAGAAGTAATGTGGTCGCATTCAAGTCTAAGAGGATGGAAAAAAAAAATCAGGATTACAATATAACCCTAGGGAATTCAATGACGTACTACACACAAGGAAATGGGTTAGCTGAATCCTTGAATAAAATCCTAACCAGGATCATCAAGAGGCTACTGCAGGATAACAAGAAAGCTTGGAATAAAAATCTTATCTATGTGTTGTGGGTAGATCAGATTACCACCAAGAATTCCATTTCAACATCACCCTTCTAGATCGTATTCGACACAGACACCATTTTCCCTAGTACATTGGGGTTGCCCACCAGAAAGTTGCTGCAAGAGCAAGAGTTCGAGGCCAAATGACATGCAGAGAAGAATAAACCAGTTGGTTCACACATAGAAGATGAGGGAACAAGTGTACCATCGATCACAGCTCCACCAGGAAAAGATCAAGAAATCCTTTGATAAGCATTCCAAGCCAGAGGATTTATGGTTGGGTGATCTAGTGTTGAGATGGGACAGAAGAAATGAGGACAAAGGAAAGCATGGAAAGTTCGATAACATGTGGACAAGTCCATTCAGAATCGGTGCACATCGCTAAAATAATGCTTATTTTCTGGAAGAACTAAATGGAGAATGCGTTGGTTGGGGGCCTGTAAATGACAAGTTCCTCAAACATTATCTGATGAAATAAATTCTGTTTAATTCATCTGTCATTTTAAATAGTCATTTTATTTTTGTGTCAAATCAGTAGGTCAGTAGAAAATTGAAGCCCGAAGTGAAGGCCCTGAGTTTTATGGCGAGTCTTTTTAGAAACTGCGTCGATAGGTTTAGGTTGCGTCCTGTTTTTCATATTTTAATGTCGAAGAGTTGAAATAAGGCCCAATGGTCAGGTACCTAGTCTACTGTTCTTTGCTACCTCACGGGGAGGATAACATCCCCGTTGGAGCCAACTGTTAGAGTTGCCATTTTTTTCTTCCGTTTAGAGCTAGTTTTTAGTCTAGTATTGGCCCATGTGTCCAAACATGTGAATTCAGGTACGTAGAAATGAAAGGGCTTAAGTCAACAAGTGGTCGGTTGGCCCTTGGAAATGGGAAGGGATGTTAGAGTAAAAAACATTCATAAATGGTATAGGTATGTCATTTCCAGAAGGTTGGGTACCATCAAAATTAGTCTCTATGTGCCCCAGGTCGAGTCAAGTAGTTAATGGAAGTCGCATCGGTAAGTGTTGCAACTATTATCAGTCCATCATGAGAGTCGAAGGAATGAAAAATAGCGGCGTTCATATCATATATGATCTGCAGCCCTTATCGTCTGTACTTTACACGCGGGGATGTGTTATGGAAAATATGCATCTCTACTCAAAACATCCAGTCACCATGAATTCAGTATTCTTTGGCATGATTATTTGCTCCACTCGATCGATTATAAATCCTAGAGGTTCTTCACCCAGGACGTTCATGAATTCAGATTCAGGCTCAGTCTGTAAGTTTTCTCATAGGCCAAGGTTGATCGAATTGTCCATATTGGGCATCCGTTCGATACACTGCGCGCAAGTTAGGTATTGGTCACGCCATGGCAAACTCTCAGAACGTGAAGAAGGTTACATGCAGGGGCAGGATCGCCAGACCTGAGCCCCAGAGCGATTTGGATTCATTTTCTCTTAGAATAGGAATCCCCAAAGATGAAAGGGAGATTTTTCTTTCACCTACAAGAACGAAGACATCACACCACACAGGACTTGGAAAGGAAGAAACTGAGCAGGAAGAAAGGATGGTGGAAGCCTTGTCTCCTCAACAGCATATACCTCAAAGAAGAGGAAGACCAAGGAAGAACAAGGAATCTGTGGAAACTCAAATCTCAGATGAGTTGTGCGCACGATCGATCACTGAAAAATTACTTATGTGCATTGTCTGCCTGGAGCCTTTGGAAGTTACCAGCCGAGAAGGTGGGAGTAGGACAAGGAGGGTGGATGCCTCAAGCTCAAATGATTAAGAGACAACTCAAAAGTTGAAGCAAGAAAATCTAGCCATCGTTGAACTATACCAAGAAAACAGAGAGCTGAGACAACAGCCAACGACAAAGATCACAGAAGCATCAACGACACAAGATCGCGAAGGAAACATGGCATGGTTAAAAAGACATCTTCGGGAGATGCAGGATATGATTTTATAGATTCCCAAAGCACATCGGTTTTTAGAAGAAAGGAATGTCAGACACTCCAGAGAACATGAAGCGGTCAAAGAGATAGCCCGCACAACTCTCGCCAGTGAGAAAAAGAAACAAGATTAGCCGAGTTCTTTCCTATATTCGCAAATGGAAGGAAAATCTTGATCATTTTTTAAGGAAACGTTGCCCAAGACATTTTTCCATTTTTCATAACGGTCGTGACTGTCTACCTCCACTTGCCATGCACATTTTCCCCTATTACACGTGTGCGCAACAGAAAATCAAAGCCGTTACAGAAGACATCGGGACTCTAACAAACGCTTGTCCCCCAGATACCCGATTGACAAATCGAATCCCCGTGGTGGATTAGCCATATGTATATTTATCTATTTTTGGAAAACGTCATACGAAGAGTTTTGTAACACGGAACAGTCGTTTCCCTAGTTTGTAGAGATAGCAGTTAGAAGAGTAGGGAAGCCCAAGAGGCACCCTCATTTATATATTTTATATTTTTGATGTAAGCCAGGTTGGTTGGAAAATTCAGTATATACAATAGCTATTGTATGTAATTTGAGTTCAACTGAAACTTAATGCAAAAGTCCTGTAGCTTTGATGAAAAGATTCTAATTGTAGTAGTCAAATGTATTGTGTCTCCTTCTTTGCATACATGCTTCCTGTCATCTTTATTCATATCATTTTCTGTCTATTTTGGAACAAATTTTCAAACCTGTTGATTCGCTACGCAACGCCTCTTGTTCACGCCACTTAGACAAAACATTTTCTTATAAAAGTTAACTCTGAATTCACCCACAACAGTGCTCCGAGTTACTTTTTGTGTTTTCTCCCCACCACATTATGATTTTTCACTGAAGATTGTTGCTTGCTTAGCCTTATCCTCTCAATTTCAGTCACCGAGTTATTTATTTCTGTCACCTTCCTTGAATTGACACCATAGCCCAAATCTTACTTTCTTATGCCAATATAACCAGAACCCATTATATGAAAGGTGTTAAATCTAGTCATTGTTTTAAGAGCTATATCCTGCGCGGAGATCGCGCCTCCCGAGAGAGCCCTCTCCAGGTTCAAAAGGCTAGTTTCGTATCTCAAAGTTGGTTGAAATAGTTTCTTCTGTCGTCTGCTTACTAGCCAAATAGATTTATAGAGTGTTAACAAGAGGCAAATCCAAAATTCCATTTTGGAAATAAAATATATTAATGGAAACCAAGTTTCTTTGTTTGAAGGTATAACGAATGTTGGTAAAGAATTATTTTCCTCCATCTTTAAAATCCCTCCTAGTGACCACATTGTTGAGACAATTAAATTTGTTAATTTTTCCTAACTACATTTATGAAGAGACTAATCTATCCCTACATGAAGTAGTTTCTAAGAATGATATTATGTCAACTATTACATATTTCTAGAAGTGAAAAATCCTTGGCCTTGATGGTCTCACCATGGAATTATTTTTGGGGTTTTATGATCTTCTGAAGTCTAATCTTTTATAATTTTTATTTGAACCCCAAAAGTACGGGAAGATTCTTGGATCCTTCAACAAAACCTTCATAACTCTTATCCCTAAGAAGAAATCCTATGAGTCCTTCGATGAATTTCAACCCATATCTTGTTGCAACCTCATTTACAAACTTATTTCAAAATTAATTGAAAATTGCCTCAAGCCTATCCTTAGAGACTTCATATCAGAGGAGAAGTTTGGATTTTTAAATAAGTGACATATCCATGATGTCGTCTTATTAACCCAAGAGGTGCTCCATTCTATTAAAAAAACAATTTGTCGGCTCTGGTTTTGAAACTAAAACTCTCCAAAGAATATGACATAGTCAGTTGGTCTTTTATCAGATTGGTGCTCATTCAATTGGGGATTAATATTCATGTGGTGAAATGGATCATGGTGTGTGTCAATTCCCCTTCATATTCTCTCCTAATTGATGGTTCACCTTCTCCTATTTTTCATTCTTCCAGAGGAATCCGCCAGGGATGCCCTCTCTCCCCCTTTTTAATTCTAATTATAGTGGAATGTCTCAGTAGATTGGTAAAGAAAGCTCCATAGGAAAGGAGGATCAAAGGTCTCTATATTATTCACTTAGAAAATTTACCTCATCTTCTTTTCGTTGATGATCTAATCCTCTTCAATGCAGGTTCATTGCAGGAATTTTTATCTACCAAAAATATCGTGGAGGATTTCTATGATGCCTCCAAAATGAAAATTAGCTTCTTGAAATCAACTTTGTACTCTCATTCTATCCATGTGGAAATTCTATCTTAGGTGGACGCGAGTGGCCCCTTTACTCGGCAAGGCTTAGATGAAGGATTCAATTAACTTGGTTTCATTCTGACACCAAACTTGTATGGTTATGGTGATTGGCTCTAGATGGTTTAAAAAAATATAGACAAGACTGATGAGATGGGGCCATAGATAGCTATCAAGAAGAGGCAAATTTGTTCTACTCAAATTCGTTTTAAGAAGTATCACATTGTACTAGGCCACCATAGACAAAATCCCGAGAGGTATTCTTTCAAAAAATTTCAAGGTTTGTTTCCATTTTCTATGGGCTAGAAAAAGAGAGGTTGGAAGTATCCCGCTAGTTAAATGGTCACGCATTATGATGCCAAAGGATATTGGAGGCTAGGGTATAAAGAATATCATTTTCTTTGGTAAATATCTTTCTACTAAAATCTTGTGGAGGATGATACACAACTCTATGTTGTGGGGTAGAGTGTTGAAATATAAATAATTGGGGAATAAATTGGTTGTGGACTGGTTCAGGACCCCTAATAAATTGGGCAAGAATAATTTTGTTGGATGGAAGGATTTGGTTGAAGCTTTTCCACTTATTGGCAATTGGGCAGTTAGGTAGTTTGGAAATGGTAAGAGAGTTTGAATTGGGGAAGATCCCTGGGTTAACGTTGGTCCTATTTTAAATATATCATGTGAATGCATCACTTCTCTCCATGATCAAGATGTTTACTACTTATGGGGCGCTAGAAATGCAGGAGGCAAATTCTTAGGTAGAAATGCATGGAAAACGACGAAAGTTATGGAATTGATAGATGATTTAATCGATGAATGGAGAAAACACATTGATAATTTATATGATTACTTCATTGTTCTGAAAGAGGAAGAACACTACAAGAAAAATACCCTCTAGCGGAGATTTTTGCGGACGCCCCTATAATAATAACCAAAAAATATGTTTATAGCGGATGATACTAGCGGAGGCGAGTGGGTGAAGGTTTTAGTGAATGTTTTACGCCGATGATTTTATAAGTACATAATGCACTGGTGCATTTCATACAACAGGCGCATTGGTTCCCTCAAAACTAGCGCACCATAGCAGGGTTATTTGAAATAAATACTTGGTGTGCTACGAAAATAATGACGCACCATAATAACATTCTTTAAAAAAACTCTGGTGTGCAACATAACACTGGAAGCACCAATGCGCTACTAGTAGAGTGCACCATTATATGGTTAAATAAAAAACATTTATGCACCAATGTAGGATTGTATCAAAAAAATTATTTTGGTGCACTCCATTGTATCATGCGCACCAGTGCTCCAATATGGAGCACTATGTTAGGGTTAATTTCCAAATTTACACAATGATCTGTGTAAAACTGGTTGCACCGGGGCGTCTGTTATTATACCGCATCGTGTCATGCTTAAACAAAAAAATTTGCACAATTGTATTTTTTCAAAAAATGTACGGTGGTGCGCTATGTAGTAGTAAACACACCAGTGCGCATGTGTGCCCAAAAACACGTGCACCGTGCTAGGAGTGTTTTTTTTTAAACTATAACTAGTGTGCTCATTAAACATGTATGCTTTGGCGCGGTTGTTCATCGAGCGTAGGAGAACATGGTTTAATAAAAAAAAATTACCAATGGTAAAAATTATTTACCATTTTCAGTGTTGTAGATCTCAAAAGAATCGGTGCAACCTTTTCCTATCTGAAGCACCCTTCCATCGGTGCTTTCCTTCCTTTCATTTGTTGCTCGGTGCGTGAATTTTGAATTTTGCCAAACGATGGGAAAATTTAGTTTTTTTTAGTACGTTGCAACCATGCCTCCCCAATGACAAAATATCCAGGTAATGTCCTTGTTTCTTCGTAACTTAAGTTTTCACTATATTAAAATTTAAAATTAAGTGAAATTTTAAGTGTAAAAAAATAAAAACTATGAGGTGCGGTCGAAGCGCTTGTCTCGCACCACCTATGGTGTGACCTTGGAATATTCTAGATATAAAATAGTCTGTAGAACATAAATAATTAGCTAAATATGGAAGATAAAACAATGATATTACCATAACAACACCACAATAATGCCAAATAATGCGAGAATCTTACTGAGAAAAGGCACTTTGATTACTAAGAGCAATGTTCACTTGCCTCTTGAGGGAGAATCCTCTAGAGGAGATATCTATTACAATAATATCCAAGACAGACTTCTCACTTATGACTCTTATTTATACTAAATATGTCTATCAAAGACATTCTAGAAGAAAATCATTCGAAATGACTTATATTAGATCTTCTTACATTTGGCGTATTCTTCCCTTATTTATAAGCCTTATTAATATTGACCTTTATTACATAGAAATATATTATTCTACCTATGTGAGGGGTTAGGTACCTAACATGTCCTCCCCCCATAAAACAACCTTTCCTCAAGGCTTGAGATGAGGGAAATTGTTGCCAGAATGGTAGTTGGTTCCCAAGTGGGAATCTACATTTGGGTTATCTTTCATTGGACTAACACTTCCTTGATGGTGCATTGATCGAGCCAGCGGCTCATTGGTCCAAAGCTGCTTGTGGTTGTAGCCAAATGGATTCTTCTTCATCCAACTTGAGAATGTTGTGGTTTTGAGTTTGGTGCATAGTTCCAATCACCTTCTTTAAGAAGGAAACATGAAAACAAGATGGAGCTTAGAATGGTAGGCAGGCTAGCGATGAGCCACATCCCACATTCTTGAGAGTGATAAGGACCATAAATTTTGGTGCCAATTTCTAACAATGGTCATCCTTGAGGGAATTTTCTTGTGGGTTGTAGTTGAAAGAAACACTTGATGCCCTTCTACAAATTGACATTTAAGTGATCTTGATATGATTGTTGCTTCATGTGATTACAGGCCATGGCCAAATTCTCTTTGGTATGGAGAATAGCCTCTTAAAGCTGGCATGTCACGTTTGGTCAGCTGCATGGACCTTGGGACGCGACAAGTATGTAAAGAGAATTGAAGGTGGATTTTGTCCATTTTCCTTCAAAGGAGTCATCTTTGGTAGTTGTATGGTAAGTGTTGTACCACCATTGACTAGTGGTAACCATTAGACCCTTGATTTTCCTTTTCGATGAAAAATAGCTCAAATATGTTTCCAAACACTTATTTGACAATTTGGATTGACCATCAGTCGAGGGATGATAAGCTATGTTGAGATGCAATTGGGTGCCTTGTATCTTGAGCAATTCTTGCCAAAAATGTTGAGGTGAAGTTGGGATCTCTGTTAGATACAATAAAATGAGGCATACCATGAAGCTTGAAGACCGATCCATGAAAATTTGAGAGCCACAATGAAATTTGTAAATGGGTGTTGAAGAGTACATAAATGATCGTTACTTGGAAAGACGTTAACTTCACCACCATGATGATTGATTTATTACTTGCGTTAGAGTGGCTTTGCAATAAAATCCATAGATATCCTCAAATAACGAGAATCGGAAGGGGATTTGCATTGTGCGGAGATCGACGTTTCTCCCTTGTTTCATTAACAAACATCACATTCAACCACAAAATTACCAAATGTTCTATTTCCTTACCATTTTAGAAAAAGAATGTTTGACTAGGTCATAGGTTTGGTAAACTTGGAGTGCCCAAATGTGGGTGTAACATGAAATTTCAGAAAGTCTAGTGGATTTAAAGTTTCTTGTTGACTTAATGATGATCTTTAATATATAAGCTTATCATTGCAGAGACAAAGAGTACCACAGGGGATACTGAAATTGGCTTCTTGATTATTGTATCGAGATCTGAGCCACGGGTCTTGTAGCCATTTTTGGTGAACATCTTGGAACCAATCTAGTACAATGAAGATGAAAACGGACCTTCATCTTCATATTTACGCAAGTGCATCAACAACCACATTACCTTTTCCTTTCTTGTAAATGATCTCTAGTCATATCCAAATATCATAGTCACCCATTTTTGTTGCTCACGGGAGGAAAAGCGTTGTTCTAGAAAATACTTGGTATTTGATGATTGTGTAATTTGGAAGCGTTCCCCCAATAGATAAGGGTGCCAAATATCCCTGGCATGTGGAATAGCCAACATTTCCATCCTTCCTTCATCCATCCGTCCATCCATCCGTCCATCCATCCATCCTTCCATTTCCATTTCCATCCTCCCGTCCATCCATCCATTCCATTCCTTCCATTCAAATCCATCCTTCCTCCATGTCCATTCCATTCCATCCATCCATTCCATCCGCTCCATTCCATCCATCCCCTCTTTCCTTCCATCCACCATTCCTTCCATGTCCATTCCATCCATCCATCCATCCATTCCATTCCTCCATCCTTTCCTTCCTTCCGTCCTTCCTTCCATTTTCCTTCCATTCCATCCATGTCCATCCATCCTCCATTTGTCCTCGGCTCCATCCACTCCTTCCTCCATTCCATCCATTCCATTCCATCCATCCGGCTCCATCCGTCCATTCCTTTCCTTCCATTCCATTCCGTCCATTTCCGGCTCCTGCCATTCCGTCATCCGTCCATTCCTCCTTCCGTCAGCTCCATCCATCCATTTCCGTCCATCCATCCATCCTCCATCCTCTTTCTTTTCGTCCGCTCCATCCATCCTTCCATCTTCCGTCCATCCATCCATCCTCCTCCATCCTTCCATTTCATCCATCCATTCCTCCATTCCTTCTTCCTCCATTCCTCCTTCCATCCTCCATCCTCTCTGTCCTCCATCCATCCATCATCCTTCCTTCCTCCACCAAATTCTCATCCATCTTCGTCCATTTCCGTCCATTCCATTCCATCTTCCATCTTTCCATTCCTCCATCCTCTTCCGTCCATTTCCTCCATCCATTCCATTCCTGTCCATCCATTTCCGTCCGCTCCGCTGTCCGTCCTCCGATCCATCCATCCATCCGTCCATTCCATTCCTCCATCCATTCCATCCATCCATCCGGTCCGTCCTTCCATCCATCCATTTCCGTCCGTCCCTGTCCTTCCTTCCTTCCATCTTCCATTCCATTTCCTTCCTCCCTCCATCCATCCATCCTTTCCATCCGGCTCCATTCCATTCCATTCCTTCCTCCATCCTTCCATCCATTCCACTCCTTCCTTCCATCCATTCCTTCATTCCTCCATCCATCCACATCCCGTCCATCCTTCCATCATCCGTCCGTCCATCCATCCATCCATCCATCCGTCCATCCATCCGGCTCCATTCCTGTCCATCCATCCATCCATTCCGTCTTCCATCCATCCATTCCATTTCCTCCATCCGGTCCATTCATCCGTCCGTCCATCCTCTTCCATTCCATCCATCCTCCGTCCTCCATGTCCGGTCCATTCCATTCCTTCCTCCTTTCCATCCATCCATTCCTCCATCCATTCCTCCCTTTCCGTCAGGGCTTTCCTTCATCCATTCCTCCATTCCATTCCTCCATCCATTCCGTCCATCCTCCATTCCTCCATCCGTCGATCCATTCCTTCCTCCGTCCTTCCTTCCTTCCTTCCATCCATCCATCCATCCCTTTTCCTTTCCTTCCCTCCATCAGTCCTTCCTCATGTCCACCAACTCCACTTAGTTCAAGGGAAGGAGACCCTGAATCCTCTTGTATGACAACAAGTTTTTCAAAATCCGGGAAAGTTCAAAATGCATTGGTTGGGACCATATGGAGTAAAGACTATCACATATGGGAGATATGTACAACTAAAGGATTTGGAAGGGACATAATTGAAGGACATGATAAATGGGACTCGACTAAAGTTGTCTGGGGCAGTCGACCACCATAACTTGGCGAGTTACGTGCAAAAGAAAATGATGCGATGAAAAGGAAAAAGAGTTTGCACACACAATTCATTGAATCAGTGCAATGAAATATGAATATTGTGCCAAAATAAAAGGGTATAGAATACAAGGGCTCAGTGCGCCCAAAAATCCTAGCACGTCGAAAAAAGGACAAATGGTCGGGAAGCCACGAAAATTTGGAGAATAACGACTATGGAATTTGAGCTAACAGGTAGCAGTGGTTGAAACTGCGACAGTTTGTGCATAGAGTTAAAGAACAGAGTGCGAAAGAAAGGGAAAAGTTTGAAAACAAGATGCAAAAGACAACAATTAACGAAAATACAATAATGGTACCCGCGTGGAACTAGCCGCCGCAGTGAAAAAGGGACAAGCTGTCGGTGCGAAACAATTGTACTTGGTGATCTGCTATAAAGTTGAAAAAGGGAAATAAAATCATTGTGTCAATTGCTAAGGAGAAGAATGCAAAGCCGAGTGGAAGAGAAAATAGAGTGAAAATTCAACCGAACATCCATCGATTTCATAGATTTAAAGCCTAGACCCCATCACAATGTCACCTCCTTGAGTTGGAGAGTCGGGTAGGGCCAAAGGGAACACGCGAAGTACATACTCACATGAAATATGCACGCGAGAAAGGGGCACAGTGGTGGATATTGGATGAACTCCTGAGACGAGTGAAAAAACCGGTGATATGGTAGAGGGTAAAACCCGGTCACGAGTGATCCGGACCTGGAAAGAACTGAGTTCGATACCTCGAGGGGACAAGGTCCACGACAGACTGAGCAGGCCACGATTTCAACGCCATAGATTCACGAACCAGAGGAAATACAGGAATCAGTACACGAGGGTGTGCAAGAGGTGGGGGCCTCATCCCCAAAATCCAAATAGAAGGGGAAAATCTAAAGAGAAACTGCGCATGGAGGGCCGACCTGATAGGATACGGTTTTCCAGGCCAGTTGAGTGCATGTAGGTATTGACATGGTTGGCATTTCCATCAAATACTCCAGTATGATGTGGAAAATGTACGCTAAATTTCCACGGCTGACATCGAAACTATTTATAGCGAGGGAAAGCTCATGAGGGCATACCTGCTTGCTAGAGCGGTGCAGTGAATCTGAGCACTTATACGAGCATCATTAGTCTACTGATGTCCTACAATTTAGGAGAACACATCAACTCTTACATCAAGAAAATACTTGCCGCAGTACATGGCGGCATCTTATGAATTAGATGAGTGAGTGCCTATCCTTGTGGACATCATTGTAGGAATCTTAGGGATACCCATAGATGAAAATCCAAAGCACGTGCACAGGAGGATAAGCCTAGAGGTAAAGAGCTATCTCAGCGAAGATTAAGGAGAAGTATGGCCATGAAGCGAGACCAGCAGGGGGGATCGATATCAATGACATCAATGATCTAAGGTTTCCACTGAGCTCTTGGATGCAAACTAATGCATAAATGTCATAAAGAGGAAATGTCGGTCCGGGTGGTGCCTTGCCCAGTGTGCAAGGCACCTCAATGAGTTGGGCCCCATACCTTTTGAATTCATTCTTGGAGGATTGCAGACACCTGAGGAATTTGGGGCTCGGTTACACTACTCATGAACACTCACATCATTGGCCTCATTGGTGGAAAGATGATCTAAGTACATGGAAAGACAGGAGATGTGGTGCAACCACGATCGTATCATTACAAAACCTGGAACCCCAAGAGAAATAAATACAAATAAAGGGAACATCAACTGGAGAGTTAGCTTCATAGAAATGCGGGACCCTCATTGTGGAGACCTGGCACATAACAGAGATTGTCAGTCCTAGAGCAGGTTGCGAACACAGGAAACTATGCTGGATTTATGGATGCAAGCGAAGCGCAAAAAAGCCAATGAATGGCTACAACTTAACTACTATGTCACGCTGGAGGAAATCCAAAGAGAGGTCTAGGAGTGGACCGAAGAATGGAAGGTACCTAATATTCCAACTGCAGTACAAAGCGCACGAACTTAGATGCAGCGCAGACCAGCCCCAATACACCAAATAGGCACCAATGGGGTAGGAACCAAGAAGAGAAATGCCAAAGGCCAAGAGGGGGGAAGCACACCATCCAAGAAGAAACCACGAACACAGGATAGACCACCAAGGGGCTCTACAGAGCCTCCACCCAGGTGCGTAGAACAACCACCAATACAATCAATGGAGACAAAGTGCATGAAGAAAGCAGACCACACCGGGACATAAAATCCACGAGGAGGAAGAACAAGGACAAGAACCTGGGATATTCACGAGAATTTGGAGAAACAGGGACAACCACCGTAGGAGATACCCAAAGACCTACTAGTCCTGAGCCATCAATCACCTAGGAGAAGTAGCCAGGGGAGCACATTAGTGATGTCCAAAAGAAGGCAATAGCCCATAATCCAAAGAGATATATATCACTAAACCTAGATTATGTGGAGTTAGCAGCGATATGATCGAGAGAGGCAGGCCAGTATGGGAGAATCAGGTGAAGCATAGGGATTCAATCATCGATCAATTACAAGAGGTGAAAAATGCTTATTTGGAGTACGGATCGAGGCAATACGAGGCACCAGCTTACGTAGGAAAAGGAAGGAGTATGCGATTACCTAAGACAATGGTACCGGTAGCAGTGGTATAATTTCATCATCATGTAGGAGATGATTTTCATTGATGAAGAAACCCCTCAAATGCATCGATACGTTGGATGTGTCATTGGCCAAGATTCCAACACAAGCATTGTATAAACTTTAGGTGAGCGATAATAGGAAATTGATCTAGAAAGAGTGGATACAAAACCTACAGTGACGAACTGAGAGAATATCTAGATGAAAGCCCTCAACCTTGAAGCGAAACATAAAGAGAGAGTGCAACAGAAAGTGGATGAGATGGAGTAGAAAATCCGCATGTTGTTTCAAGCAATTCCTTAAAATACAAACAAGAAGGTGAATAAATGAAAGAGAATCTGCGTAGGATAGATAAGACTATCCAAGAATATAAGGAGAATATCAAAGAGTTGGAGGAGCGTGCAGTACCTACTACTCCTCCAGAAGTCAGATCATAGTGAGAACAGGAGGCAACAGAAGTTGCGGAGGGCATTGAGCAAAGAATACAAGCAGTCACAGAGATGCTAGAAAAGAGCTTGCAGTTTTGGACTCACCTCTTAGAGGATGGCAGCCTCCAGGAACTACAAGAGAAGGAAACCAATATACATGCAATAATGACAGAAGTGAAGAAGAGAAAAAAAGCGGTGTCCCTTCGAGAAAATATCAAGGTTTCCAGATTGGAAGGCTATGCGGTTGGAAGAGAAAGCTACTGGCATAGAAGACAGCAAGACAGGTGTTGTTGGAGCCCTTGCAAGAAAATTCGGAGCAGCTGGTCATGGAGAGAGATGTAACTAAGAAGAGCATTGAACAAATCAAAGCCAAGGGAGGAGAGATGTTATAGTCTCTTATCACAGAATAGGTGGCCACCACTATGACCAAAAAGAGCAGTCAGGCTCAACAACATTTCCAATGGATAATGACAAATGTATGGCCTTACTACAACAACTGATGTCTGGCGGGAAGCAAAAGTGGAAGTTGCATGAGTGAAGTGACTTCGAACCCGAGTCATGATGTCAATGTTGGGGGCATGTGACGAGTCATGATGTCAATGTTGGGGGCATGTTGGGAATAAGCCCATTTTGGGGAAAAGGTAGGACGTGGAGGAAAGACAATTGGCAGAAAATCATGTGAGGCACACATGCAAGAAGAAGGGAAAGAAAGAAAACTAGAAGGAAAAGTAGCAGACGAAAATGCGCATGCAGAGGAGAAAAGCGTGAAGGACAACATGCAAGAATACCTAACTAGGTTAGGGTTTTGGTAAGAGAATGTAATGACTGATGAGCTAGGAATAGATATAAATAGGCACCTAGGAGGTGTATGGGGTTTTTTTGTTTTGGGATTGAGTGTTACTCGCATGAGATAGAGTAACAGGTCAGTAACATGATTGTAATTTGATCCATTTTTGTAAGTTGTTGAGTTGTGGGAGGGAAAGGTAACAAGACCTTGAGGGTTAGATCATAGGCTAGGGAGTCTCGTGTGATCTAGTCATCCTTGTAAAGGTCGTGGAGTCTATTTGGTGAATGTATGAATAGAGGTGTAGTGTACACGATGCCATATATGACAGAACCATAATAAAATAGATTAAGATCCAAATCTTTGTGGGCATAGTACAGGAAGGGGTGAACCATGGTAATTCATGTGTTATGTGGAATGATTATTGGTTATGTATTTTCTATCAGTGGTTAGTTCTTAGCTGAATGTTTTGATGAAGTAGTTAGATATGTTGATTTACATGCATGAATAAAGAACGACATAATAACTAATATAGATGAATGATATAGTAATGGACTGAAGATCACATAGTACAATCCCAGATCCCCACTCATTCCTAGGCTGCAAGCACCTGAGCATTGTAGCTACCCATAGAACTATCTCGGGTGAGACTACGCAATGGACTCTATGTATTGCGTTGCCTTCTGGTTTACCAAGAGGGCTAATAGTTTTATAGGCTTTGTTGGATCCCTAGCAGACATGAACCTGGGTCAATCATGTTAAAGGCATATCCCAGTTAAGAAACCAACATTTCTCTAGATGGAGAACACCATATCAGAGTTTGGCCAAATCATCCGTAATTCCATACAAAGAGAAATAATGTACCATTTGAGTTACCCAGCTAGTGGGATCAGAGCCATCAAATTTGATCACATCCACACATGGAAGGCGTAGGTCACACTAAAAGTGATGGGGCTGAAAATTTTTGGAATGAGAGGAAGTTTCACCTTCGGTTTGCAAAGGTGGGTTAGATGAGGGAAAATATGCATGGATATGCATCTTGGCGCAGATCATCGTAGTGAAGGATTCAAGTTGGGTAGAAAGGTATTATTTTAGGTCCTCTATTTTGGCATTAATGTAGGAATGCATGTTTTTATTGACGGTGGCAATATTGGCACTGTGTTGTCTCACTTCTTGTTGGGTTTCTGTGAAATTAAAGTGCAAGGAATTCAAGCGCACTTCCAACTCTTGGCTACGAGTGTGGGCCATGATGAAGAGGGAACATGAAAAGGGGCAGGTGGGACCACACACAAAATGGGTTATGGGTGAAGTGTATCACAATGACCATGACGACAAGTTGAATCCAATGGGGTAAAGCCCAAATAAGGGTGTTGGAAGGGGGTTGGGTCCACGAGAATATTTTTTGCTGAAAAATGATAGGTATGACTGCGATAAGGGAAAAGAGAGAAATCCAATGGGATAGGTCTCAAATAATGGTGCAAATAGGATCCATACTTTGTTTTTAACTCCTACGGAATTATACTCTGATCTGAAGAATACTGCAGTGATGAAATGCCCAAATTCTTAACATGAAGAAATGTGTAGTAATTTTGCAAT
>SNQJ01S0003724.1:111023-130836 GCA_010110895.2 Picea sitchensis | reverse complement strand
TTTGTACCATTATCCTTCCCTCTAATGCTTCCAATTCTTTATACAGTTCAACAAAATCCATGTTGTCTGCTTCCCCTTCTACTGCAGGCTCCAGTGTTGCAGTCATCTCTTGTTCAGCTTCCTGGATGAAAAGTTTGAGCAATTTTACCGAATTCTCTTCTCCTTCTGCTTGGGTAGACATCAATGTCTACTCCATTTCTTCCTCTTTGACAGTTTATGATGGTTTTCTTTCTTCTTTTGTTGCACTCTCATCATGTGCACTAGCCTCTACTTGGGTGCTTGGTAGGAATTCCTTGATCACTCCAATAATCAGAATGCTCCTCTGATCCTCTTATTTAATGGTGGAAGTTTCTAACTTCTCATCATCTTCATTCATATGGTCTGAACACCCACATGAACCTTCCCCTATCAGCACTCCTTGTTGACCTGAACCCACTTCTATGCTCCTGAGACTTTCTGAAAGTCTCATTTATTTCCCCCTGCCCACCTGGAAATTTTGGACTTCCCTCCTTCCCACATGGAATTCTATGAGATCAACCGATCCCATCTCATTGCCCACCTAGCAATTTAAAATTTCATCACTACTCCTCTGGCAGCATATCATGAGACCTTCCATTGATCTCTTTCCATTGCCCACCTGGCAACTTGAAAGTCCATTTCTGCCCATCTGGCAGTTTACAAAATCTTTATCTGATCTCACCTCCTCCTCATCACTGAGGTGTCTTCCAATTTCTAGTTCACAGATGGAAACCATTTCTTCCTCTGCATCATTGAGTTTTTCAACATGCCTCAGCCACCTCTTTACCATTTGTTGTTGTTTTCTAGACAACACCTTTTGAACAGGCCATTTTACCTTCTTGTTCAGAGGACATTCATACCTCAAGCGTACCTTTGCCTCTTGTTGCATCCTTAATGCTAGTCTCTCCATCCTTGCTCTTATCTCATCAAGCTTAAGATCCATCTCTAGATTGCAGTTCTTCTTGTGGTCTTCTCTTCAACCATGCTCATGGCCTTCAGTAGCCATCTTCACTTTCTACCTTCCCTCTTGGAAAGCCTATGGATCACTCTACATCCAAGAGCATCTCCATCTTCTCTCACAAATCACCTGGTTGTTTAAATTTTTGTTGTTGCGCACATGCAACAACCTTCTCATAGAGCATCATTACTTTTCCTTCTTGTCACCTGTTGTCTACAGGAAAATTTGAACCTCTGATATGATCTAATGTTACCAAATCATCTCTTTTCACCTCTTTCTTGTCTGTTGTCTGCAAACAAAATTCATATCTTCTCCTCTTTCTCTTTCACCTGAAATATACAAACACAAATTCAAGCTCTGATACCACCTGATGCAACCCCCCTTCCCTCCTGGGGTTGTGCAACCTCCCGGTCTAGGATCTTTATAAATTCTGAGTCGAATCGACTCTTCAGGTTCCTCTTTGAACCCAATTCAACTATACATAGGCCCCTCTTCTTATGTGTGCAGGCCCTGTCAAACTCGCCTGATTTCTATGATCATGGTTTGATCGTTATCAACCTGCTCATCAATCGATGGTTGACAACAATTACAGGTCGTCAATGTACTCACCCTTTGCGGAAGAGCCTTGTCCCCGCAATATGAAAGTGCTCACCCGATATCCTTTTGATCGTTCCCGTTGATTTCCTGCCCCGACGAGATCAAGGACTCTAGTGCATTGTGGACTGTGAACTAGCACGTTCGCTAATTTTGCCTCTACTCCCCGCAATGATTACCTACCGCCAGTTTCCTTTCTCAAATCGATGACCCTAATTTACTTTGGGTTTCTGACCTTCGAAAATATCAACTTCTTGCTCTCCGCAAGATCCTTTTTGCTAAGCCCATTCTTCGCATGTGTCCTTGGGTGATGACCTTACGTGAACATGTGATTATGGGCGCGACCAATAGAGGTTTGGGATCAAACTTATTTTAGGCATGCAATTCTCCTCGAACCTCCACATGTCCCCTTGTCAAAACCACGGTATGGATTTCGGCCCGCCCTCAATGTTTTAAAGTCTGCGCAACTCCTGTCATCGCAATGTTATAGGATCGTCGATCTTGCGATCTTGACGATACTGTCTGAACTAACGGTTCATATCTACGCTTTCCAAATCCACGGACCAGGTCTACTCCTCCTTAATCAACTGATGTGATCTCTTTGCGATTTCAGACTTCGAGGTTTTGAAATCTCAAACCCTGCTTTCTTTTGTACTTCAATCTTCCGGAGCTGACGATCTGCACACACCTGTCCTTCTCAATCAACGGTCCTGGCTTTACTTCGGGTGTTTGACCTTTCAACTTAGATCAACGGTCCTATGATCCTCTTCTCAATCAACGGTCGAGATCTCCTTTAGGTTTCAGACTTCTGAGATCTCAAATATCAAACTTATCCCTCTTCCAAATGGATTTTATCCGAACGTTATAATCCATTGATGTGTGTCTTCTTGATCTGATGATCAAGGATTACTTTGGCTCTTTACCCAGAGTTCACAGATTTGTGCCACGTCTCTCCTAGATCTGATGGTCATGAATGACTATGGGTCTTTACCCGGAGATCTCAGATATACGCCATGTCTCCCTTGATCTGACGGCCACGAATGACTTCGGTTCTTTACCCAGAGCTCTCATATGTACACCACGTCTCCCTTGATCTGACGACCATGAATGACTTCGGGTCTTTACCCAGAGCTTTCAAATCTACGCCGCATCTCCCTTGATCTGACAGCCACGAATGAGTTCAGGTATTTACCCAGAGTTTTCGAATCTACACCACGTCTCCCTTGATCTGACGACCATGAATGACTTTGGGACTTTACTTGGAGTCCACAGACTTGCACCACATCACCTCTATATGCAACGCTCATATTCACTTCGGATGATCCGACACTTGATATTTGCTTTGGACGATATGACGACTTAGATTCACTTCGGCTGATCGGATGGCTGAGATTTACTTCAGATTTTTGGCTCTTTGAGGTTTGGAAATATCAACTCTCAAACCTGCCTCCTCCTGATCTCTCAATATCTAATGGCTCAGATTCGCTTGGGGGATCTGACGCCTAAGATTTTCTTCAGACAACCTAATGACTCTAATCCACTTTGGCTAATCGGATGGTTGAGATTCACTTCAGACTTCAGAAATATCAACTCTCAAACCTTTCATTCTCCTGAACTCATAGCATCTAACGGCTCAGATCCACCTTGGTAATCCGACACTTGAGATTTACTTCGGGTGATTTGACGGCTCAGATCTGTTTCGACTGATCGAATGGTTGAGATTCGGCTTCAGATTTCCGTCTCTTCAAGCTTAGGAAGTCTCAATTCTCAAATCTTGGTGAGTTCTCTCTCTTGAGTGTGCGAAGCACTAAGGCTCATTCACCTTGTTATAATCATACGGTTTATGATCCGTTGCACTATGATCAAACGGCCACTGTCGCTCCTCCTCCTGAGCTTCTGATTTCATCCGACATGGAAAATTTATCAGTGTTCAAAGGTTTTGAACCTTTTCTCCTCCTACGAGTATGAATATTAGATCTATTCAACACTTATGAAAAGTGTTATCCCTTTTGAGATTGATCCTTAGAGGATTTTCGACTTCCCACGCACTCCTTTCACTCTCGGGATTTCGATAACTCGGATCGAAGGATTTCTTGAAAAGAAATTCTTCTCTCCCTCCTAGCGTTCCTCTTGATCGATGCACACCTTGCAGAGCTCTACATAGTTCACAGTGACTCTATCTCTTTCCAAACTCAACACAGAGTCCCTTCTGTGCGCTCCTTGCACTTCTACTGATGAAGGTTCAACGATATCTCTCATGAGCTTTTCTGAGGTTAAGTCACCTCTGTCAACGCACTCCTTGCGGACAACATGCACTCCTTGCACTCGAAACTCAAAGATGAGGAACAATTGAAACTCATACAATACTTCAAAAATTCATACATTCAGAACATGGATGAAATATAAAAGAATAACGATAAACACAATTACATAAACACATCATATGCAGGTAAAATAGATGTTTACAAAAACTGGACTGTAACAGAGTCTCGGTTCTCTCAAGTTCTCCTAACCTAAATCTATCTTGAGTTTTGTTTCTCCTAAGACCTCCCTACCAAGATCTCTCTCTCTCTCTCTCTCTCTCTCTCTCTCTCTCTCTCTCTCTCTCTCTTCAAAAGAGGGCTCTACAAGCTTATCCTCTTCACCATCTTAGTTCCATGAATGTCTTAGTTAAGACACCATACTCCTACGGCTTCAATACATAAATGATGATCCAGACTTGACTACAATCTAGACCTACTTACACTCAACTATTTAAGGTGACCCTATCCACTACCTGTACAAAGGTATGGCTTGTCTCTTACAACCTTANCGTTGATTTCCTGCCCCGACGAGATCAACGACTCCAGTGCATTGCGGACTGTGAACTAGCACGTTCGCTAATTTTGCCTCTACTCCCCGCAATGATTACCTACCGCCAGTTTCCTTTCTCAAATCGACGACCCTAATTTACTTTGGGTTTCTGACCTTCGAAAATATCAACTTCTTGCTCTCCGCAAGATCCTTTTTGCTAAGCCCATTCTTCGCATGTGTCCTTGGGTGATGACCTTACATGAACATGTGATTATGGGCGCGACCAATAGTGGTTTGGGATCAAACTTCTTTTAGGCATGCAATTCTCCTCGAACCTCCACATGTCCCCTTGTCAAAACCACGGTATGGATTTCGGCCCGCCCTCAATGTTTTAAAGTCTGCGCAACTCCTGTCATCGCAATGTTATAGGATCATCGATCTTGCGATCTTGACGATACTGTCTGAACTGACGGTTCATATCTACGCTTTCCAAATCCACGGACCAGGTCTACTCCTCCTTAATCAAATGATGTGATCTCTTTGCGATTTCAGACTTCGAGGTTTTGAAATCTCAAACCCTACTTTATTTCGTACTTCAATCTTCCGGAGCTGATGATCTGCACACACCTGTCCTACTCAATCAACGGTCCTGACTTTAATTCGGGTGTTTGACCTTTCAACTTAGATCAACGGTCCTATGATCCTCTTCTCAATCAACGGTCAAGATCTCCTTTAGGTTTCAGACTTCTGAGATCTCAAATATCAAACTTATCCCTCTTCCAAATAGATTTTATCCGAAGGTTATAATCCATTGATGTCTGTCTTCTTGATCTGATGATCAAGGATTACTTTGGGTCTTTACCCAGAGTTCACAGATTTGTGCCACGTCTCTCCTAGATCTGATGGTCATGAATGACTATGGGTCTTTACCCGGAGCTCTCAGATATACGCCATGTCTCCCTTGATCTGACGGCCACGAATTACTTCGGTTCTTTACCCAGAGCTCTCATATCTACACCACGTCTCCCTTGATCTGACGACCATGAATGACTTCGGGTCTTTACCCAGAGCTTTCAAATATACGCCACATCTCCCTTGATCTGACAACCACGAATGAGTTCAGGTATTTACCCAGAGTTTTCGAATCTATGCCACGTCTCCCTTGATATGATGGCCATGAATGACTTTGGGACTTTACTTGGAGTCCACAGACTTGCACCACATCACCTCTATATGCAACGCTTAGATTCACTTCGGATGATCCGACACTTGATATTTGCTTTGGACGATATGACGACTTAGATTCACTTCGGCTGATCGGATGGCTGAGATTTACTTTAGATTTTTGGCTCTTCGAGGTTTGGAAATATCAACTCTCAAACCTGCCTCCTCCTGATCTCTCAATATCTAACGGCTAAGATTCGCTTGGGCGATCCGATGCCTGAGATTTTCTTCAGACAACCTAACGACTCTAATACACTTTGGCTAATCGGATGGTTGAGATTCACTTCAGACTTCAGAAATATCAACTCTCAAACCTTTCATTCTCCTAAACTCATAGCATCTGATGGCTCAGATCCACCTTGGTAATCCGACACTTGAGATTTACTTCGGGTGATTTGACGGCTCAGATCTGTTTCGACTGATCGAATGGTTGAGATTCAGCTTCAGATTTCCGTCTCTTCAAGCTTAGGAAGTCTCAATTCTCAAATCTTGGTGAGTTCTCTCTCTTGAGTGTGCGAAGCACTAAGGCTCATTCACCTTGTTCTAATCATACGGTTTATGATCCGTTGCACTATGATCAAACGGCCACTGTCACTCCTCCTCCTGAGCTTCTGATTTCATCTGACATGGAAAATTTATCAGTGTTCAAAGGTTTTGAACCTTTTCTCCTCCTACGAGTATGAATCTTAGACCTATTCAACACTTATGAAAAGTGTTATCCCTTTTGAGATTGATCCTTAGAGGATTTTCGACTTCCCATGCACTCCTTTCACTCTTGGGATTTCGATAACTCAGATCGAAGGATTTATTGAAAAGAAATTCGTCTCTCCCTCCTAGCGTTCCTCTTGATCGATGCACACCTTGCAGAGCTCTACATAGTTCACAGTGACTCTATCTCTTTCCAAACTCAACACAGAGTTCCTTCTGTGCGCTCCTTGCACTTCTACTGATGAAGGTTCAACGATATCTCGCATGAGCTTTTCTGAGGTTAATTCACCTCTGTCAACGCACTCCTTGCGGACAACATGCACTCCTTGCACTCGAAACTCAAAGATGAGGAACAATTGAAACTCATACAATACTTCAACAATTCATACATTCAGAACATGGATGAAATATAAAAGAATAACGATAAACACAATTACATAAACACATCATATGCAGGAAAAATAGATGTTTACAAAAACTGGACTGTAACAGAGTCTCAGTTCTCTCAAGTTCTCCTAACCTAAATCTATCCTGAGTTTTGTTTCTCCTAATACCTCCCTACCAAGATCTCTCTCTCTCTCTCTCTCTCTCTCTCTCTCTCTCTCTCTCTCTCTCTCTCTTCAAAAGAGGGCTCTACAAGCTTATCCTCTTCACCATCTTAGTTCCATGAATGTCTCAGTTAAGACACCATACTCCTACGGCTTCAATACATAAATGATGATCCAGACTTGACTACAATCTAGACCTACTTACACTCAACTATTTAAGGTGACCCTATCCACTACCTGTACAAAGGTATGGCTTGTCTCTTACAACCTTACAATGAAAATCCCCATGGGATCAGATTTCAAATTTAAAAATGGGAGGGTTAATGCCTCTCCCTTTCTCCATTGTGTGCCTATGTGTTGGCTTGTTGGCGCATTTGTTGAGGTGGAGCAATGCTCCTACATCAAGTTTCAATCTTATGATTTCTTGATTAACATATAATAATTAAAATCTTTTGGTATACTTCATCAATCATTACTTGGATTACAGGAACACTTAACTCTTAAGTGAAATATTGTACTTCAAGCCATTAATGAAATCAGATCCAAAATACTGATCATTGGTTTTAGCTTAGTCTTTATGATTCAGATTATTTTTGGCACAAAATGACAGTAAATATATAATAAAGAAATGTACATAGATATATCAAATATCCAATAATATCACAAAGATATATAACAAAAAACACAGAGATACATTAATACACAATTTCTATTAATGAACGAAATGTACAAAATTGTAGAAATACAGAGTGGAAGACTCGCTAGAATGGTGGCAGCTTATCTCTAAGAAGAGATGTGATATCTACGCTCATTTGCAAGAATATGATCGTTAAAATGAGGCTCCAAAGGCCTTTTTAACATAAAGAAAATCCAAAACCCTAACCCCGGAAGATGAAAAGCCAACAATTTTGTGGACCCCGTTTTGGGTAGTTTAGTGTATCAACTTCCTAGGGGTGTAACTTTGGCATACAATTTTCGTTTTGGGTGCATGATAGCTCATTGAAAAGGTATCAATGGGGATATTAATTTAGGGGGCTCAATCAGAGCCTTTGGCGATGATTGAGGTGCCCGATCACGAAAATATGTCGTTAGGCCCTCAAAATGGCCCTGAAAGTTTGGGACTGCTAAAAATAGTAAATTGCCAACAAATTTTTTTGATCCAGTTGAAATAGGTGGGTGGCCACCGATATCCACTTGGATCAATCCTCCCTCCTTAGGAAGCAATCTTCTCCTTTGCATTGAGTTCCTGGGGGAGAGGAGGAAGTGTTTCCTTAATCTAAACCTTAGTGAGCTACTTGCCTTGTTGGAGAAGTTGCATTGCTTGGTTTGTGGGATCTTGTCGAGAACCTAATGAGATTACTATCTGCAGAAGGAATATTTGTGCTTTTCTTCACTCTTATCAACCTGGTTCCGTTGGATAGAAGGTGCTTGGATTGAGGCTACAGTGGTTGTAATGTCGTTTTGTTCACCTTTTGAACAGATTGTGAAGAAGTTGAATTCATTAGTATGAGATACTACCTCACGACACTGTTTAGGTGGGACAATAGTCATAACTACCGCTGGTATACTATAGATATTACCCCCGAAAGTAACAATGAAACTATGAAGTTAAGACTCATAAATAACATGGTAGTTCCACATATATATCTGGACCAAAATAACATCACAAAAATCCAGTGGGGCAACATCACATAATACCTCATCCTTGAAGGGATGGATGTTGTATGACAATTGACACTGTTGGCTGACATAGAGATCCCGTCCCTAGAAAATCCACCCGATGTTGTATGGTTACATGTGTGGTGTTGTCGACAATCCCAACTTCTTGACAACCTCTATTGAGATGAGGTTCTTCTGGATTCCACTATTAACAATAAATGCAGCGGGGTGCCCTTCACCCACATATGTGAATGAAAACCGAGTTGTCCCTCTTCAGGATCTATTGGTTCTTCTGGTTTAATTGTTGCGGTCGCAATAGTAGCAGTGGGTTCGGCATCGATGATCTTTCTTTTCCCATCATTTTCTGAATCATATTCTGAATCAGAGTTCGACTCCTTTTGTTTTATCTCAGCCACCAATTATTGTTTTGAGCAACATTCATTAGTATTGTGCCAGAAGATTTTGTGGAAATCACACCACTTTCCAGTGTCCTTATTCGTCTTTCCGTTACCCTTCTTTTCCTGTGACTTGGACTGGTTTTCAGGAGGTTTCTTATTAGGGTCGTATTTATCATACTTGGGTTGTTGCGGATTTGCATACCCGAACTTCCATTTGTTCTGGTGCCTAAATTTCTACTCAATTTTGATAGCATATCGATAAGCAACACCCAGTGATGAGATGTCCAGAAAATCCATTTTAATTTGGATGTATCTGTGTAGAGCCCCACGGTATTTCAGAACCAAATGTCACTTTGATTCTTTGATACCCATCTTGGTGTGAAATGTATGGAAGGTATTGGTGAACGATAACACTTATTGGCCCCTCTCTTACTGCAGTGTGGTCCATCTCATGTATTTTTCTTCATAGTTACCAACAGGGTAATATTGTTCCTTGACCGCATCCACACAAAAAATCCCAATTTGGCTCGACCCCATATATTCTAGACTCCTATGTGGAAATTTTCTCCCATTAATTTTCCCACCAATTTTTTACATGGGGGAGAGCCTTAAGGAGTGTGAAGGTGATATTTTCCCTGTCGAAGAAATTGTGAACAAAGAAATAACCTTCTAGTAGATTTAACCATTTTTCTAGGGAATCCACATCTATTTGTTCTTCAAATATGGGAATATCAAAATTAACTTGTACCTTGAAAGGAGAGGTGTCTCCAAAGTGTTCGCTTGATGAAGATGCACCTGTTGTTATCGATAGGCATTGAAGGATGTGGGAAATATTCTCCATCATTTCATCCCTCTGTCTCGTGAGAGCTTGCTCAAGCAACAGATTAATATAATATTTTTCTTCATTTATTTTATTTTCTTCCACCATGGAGGGTTTCTTGGGAATGCGAGAGGGATTGTCATCAAGAGAGACAAGCTCGAGACCCAACTTTCTATACTCAGACCTCGTCGAGGACATGCACTGAAAAAGCGATCGAGAGTAGCCTACTCTGATACCACTAATCCAGATTATTTTTTGCATGAAATGAGAGCATAGATATAATAAAGAAATGTACAGAGATATATCAAATATCTAATAATATAACAAATATATATAACCATAAACACAGAGATACAATAATACACAATTTCTATTAATGAGCGAAATGTACAAAATTATAGAAATACAGAGTGAAAGACTTGTTAGAATGGTGGCAGCTTATCTCCGAGAAGAGATGTGACAGCTACGCTCATTCGCAAGAAGATGATAGCTACAATGAGGCTCCAAAGGCATTTTTAACATAAATAAAATCCAAAACCCTAACCCTACAAGATGAAAATCCAACAATTTTGTGGACCCTGTTTTGGGTAGTTTGGTATATCAATTTATCTGTGGCATAACTTTGGCATGTGATCTCTGTTTGGGATGCACAATAGCTCGTTGGAAAGGTGTCGATGAGGAGATTCATTTTGGGGGCTCGATCAAATACTTTGGCTATGATTGAGGTGCCCGATAATGAAAAAATGTCATTTAGGCCCTCAAAATGGCCCTGGAAGTTTGGGACTGCTAAAAATAGAAAATTGCCAACAAACTATTTTGAGCCAGTTGGAATAGGTGAGTGGCCACTAATATCCACCTAGATCACTTTAAAATTCTACTTTCATCATATATAGGAAATAGACAATGTTCTTGGATGGATAATAAGTAACAAGATATGATTTGAGTCATGTTTATACATGGATGAACCATCCGGTATAACATGCAGTGCTACCATAGGCTTGTTATACTTAATATCTGAACTATGAATGTAGGTGTGAAGAGTGTTTATTTCATTCATTTAATGAGAATTTTGTATGCACCACTACATGACGACTATTGAGGCTCAATAATTAATAAGATACTTAAGAACAATCACATGAACATTCCATATAATGAAAGATTTTGATTYTGAGCCATAAAGCATTAGAATYCCATAGTCCAGTAACAAGTTGGTMCTTAGTGTTAGTTTATTTAGTTAGTTGATTTTATAGGATARTTCAGGCTTTGATCTTGCATTTCCTGTGCTTGCATCTTGAAGTTTACGCTCCCAGATTGATAGATTTAATGTCAAGTATTCATGCATATAAATAACTRAAATTTATGGCATTATTCCCTGAGAGATGTTAAAGGGATTAAAGCATAGATAGATTGTTTTCACAAGTTTCATGTTTTGTGTGTAATTTAGTTACAATTGCAACTTGGGGGAGGAGAATTGGTAAGAGAAAAAAAATACCTCACTACAGAGTTTCTAGTAGTGTAAAACCTTGACGCATTCACTTTAGTGAGTTTCTTCAAATCCTTGTTGTTTCCTTTCATGCAAGTGTGTTTTCTTTTTGTGTTTCCTTTTATGAAAGATATTTTCATTTGTGAAGATCTTACTCGCATGAAAAGATAACTTGGTGACAACAAGGTCTCAATAGCATGAGGATTTCAAATACATGACAATTTTTTAGATTGTTTAAAGTTGCGTTGAGTAGTGTGCTTTCATTTATGTTGATTTCATTTATTTCCTTATTTTTATGTGTTGTAAGAGCCCCGTGTACTAATCCATGTTTCAAGATAGGGGTTATCAACCAACGACAAGAATTCAATAATGTTGAAGAATGTAAAGAAGTATGTTACTCCAAAAAAAATATCAAATCCTAGTAGCAGTTTGAAACATCTTTGCATCTCAAGAGGAGAAAATCTTGAAAACAATCAGGAACATATCTGCATCCTGGGAAATTATTGAAGACCAAAAATTCCATGGGAAAAATCAAGAAGAAGATTTAGAAGATATCAAACAACCATGGAAAATATTTGATGGAGAGAAGACATTAGAACATGATGTTGAGGAATTTATAGCATGCATATCCTTAGATCTTTTGTGTATTCAATAGACCAATCAACAAATAGTAAAAGATCTACATGACATGACGAAGGAGGACATACAAAGTAGTGTTGATGAACAAGAAAAACAAGGACATCATGACTATATTGAACTTTGGTTCTAGAAAACCATCAGACTAGAGTACCACTCTATTCTTCAGTATTTCTTGACATAATCTCATTTAGAGCCACTAGTCCCTTATGCTTTGGTACTTATCAAAGTATATTTTTCAAATCGGAATGTGAGTACATTTGTAATCTTGTTACTCACATGGATATATTGGAAATAATCTTACACTTGAGAAAAACTTTATTTTCCAAGTAGAGAAGGAGAGTGTAATAAATAAATATATAGAAAAATAAAGAGAAAAATAAGTTCAGCTGTGAAAACCAGATTACTGGTGCAACTAGACATGAGTTTTGTTTGAAAACTAGGCAACTGGTAGGGAAAATTCTCAATAAAGTTCTACATGTGGGTTCAATATTGTATTATGGTTCTTCAAAATCATTTTTGTTTTATGCTTTTGTCAGATGATGTGGGATTACTTAAGGTTCACCTTTCGATAAGTCTTGTCCCATCAACTCCAACACATCATTTGGGAATGATATTAGAGATGTTAATAGTACCTAGGGACTTGCATACATCAATGGAAAGCCTCCTCACTGTCAACAATGGGAATTCATCAATGTCTCTTGATTGACAAATCTTGCAGGTGACTTGAATTCAACACATTCATTCATACATTGCAATATATATTAGGGAACCTTGACACTCATTGAAATTAATGGTGAGTTATCTCGCGTTGGTTAATGAAATCCATTAATGGTTAGAAATCCAACAAATTATCTCTATGTTCGACTTTAGTAAAATTTGTTCACATAGATATAATTGTGCTAAGATGTGGGTTTATGGTGAAGACTATTTGGTTCATGATTATAAAAAATTTTTGTAGTTTCCAGTAGTCTACAAATGAAAACGATATGTCATTCTTGTTGTAGTATATTTCCCTTTAGCATAATCAGTCTCCAACATCATCCTATAGTCCTTTTATTTCATTTTACAAGTTGCATTTTACCAACACGTTCATAATTTCCCCATTTTGGATTCTACTTGCAACCTTAATTTTACCATGTTCTACTTTGCAACTGATAAATCTAATGAAGTTGACATGGAAAGAAATTGAGAATGAGAGACATAATAGAATGCACCAGAATTACATTTTGTTGCAATAGGATCAAGCATTTTCTACTATGTCCAATCCAGTGTTGTCTACAATTGTTGGCAAAGGCTCTAACATGGGCCTTGAACCTCAAGTTCCTATGACAAATTTCCAACATCTTGAATATCCTTATGACATTCATCAAAGTGGAACAACTACTGCAGAAGGAGATTGTGCTAGTCCTATTCCAGGTATGCCAGGGAAATTGAATCTTAATTACTTATATATTCCTCTACAAAGTGGAAACATTTGAAGGTATAACAATCATTGTTTCTATAGCAATGGAGAAAGTTGCCACTCTTCTGATTTTCATTTCATCCATAGCTTATTTTGGAGATTATTTCTTAATTTTGGTATAATATTTATACTATGATTGAAATATCGAATACTAATGGATTATGTCCAAAGTTTAAAGGAACCAAGGCTATTAAATATCATAACAATTGTACAAAGTCATAAACAAGGGGTTATATGTCATCTGAATAGTGCTACCATAAAGAAGTTTTTGGATCAAATCCCACTACCTATGATCTACTAAAAATAGATTTGATGTTCCTAGGCTTGAGGGTTCCTTGGTTTATTTCTTATGAAGGATTTTGGAAACATCATATAGAGTCTCTTTCTTCTTCCTAAATGTGTGCCATGTGCACAAGCTGGTTGCATAGGGTTCTCACATAGGGTTCTCCTGAGTTTAGTCAGGTATTTACTCTTATTTTGGACTGTCAGAGCTAAAACATCCATTAAACCCACTTTGGCATTATTGAAATCCATCTTCCAGTAGCTACATTTTTTCCATATGATCATATCTCTCTTGGTAGTGTCATATGGAAGTGCACTAGAGGTTGGGGTTTACTGGTTTCACATAACTAATTTGCAAGGAATAAGAAATATTCCAATGCAATGAAGGTGCATTGAAAGATTCTACCCACATGAAATATTCCAAGCATCTTTGATTACCTAGTCTAGTGATAAAAACATTAATGTTGAGTATGCATCTGGAAATGTAGTGGTTTAGATGGGCTCAAATGGGGTTTCTATCGATATTTGTTCCAATGAAAAATACGTCATAAAGATTTCCAATATTATGAAGAGATAAAACCATGAATCATGTACTCCTCATCCATTGAAGAGATCACTTAGTAGAAGGAGGACCAGAGCATGACGTAATCTCAACATTTTAATTGATGTTGTTGGGATTGACTCAAAACCTATGTAAGTCACTTCAATTTTGTTAAAATTTTGTGGACTTGTCAAACGATATATTTGCATGGGGAGATTAAAAAACAACAGCATGGGGGAGATTGCAAGGACAAGTGGATATGTTGAATGGATTCTTTAAATACATTACCAAGTGTAGCAAAAGTGACAATGATTTTAAAATCATCATTGTGGTGGTTTTCTTGGGAACATTATAAATTTATTAAAGACAAGGGAATTTATATATGAAACCTATTTTCAAGAAGCATGTAAAAGTTAGGGTAATCTCCCATTTCTCATCCTAGTTTCCTATTTGTTCTGATTTTCAACAGAGAGCATACCTGGAGAAAGGACAACTACATTTGTTTCTAAATTGTGGGTATGCTCAGTTGGATACTTTATTTGGCATGCGTACATGCCAATCTTCACGCATAAGGGATATGTTGGCCCACTATTTTGATACATTTTAAACCTAGCAATTGGCCTCTTTGATTATCCTTACCTCATCCATATACCTATTTTTTTCCCCTATTACGGTATATTTCCATGTTTTTTAAGTCAAATACCTTTAACAATCTCTAAGAGGTAAATGTTGTGCATTTATATGATTTTTTATGTATTTATTAAGTTAGATTGGGTTTCTAGAACATATCTTTCTAATGATGATTTTCACAGTTCATTTATGGTACCACCATTTCACTTCCAATACCTGAAATCGTTGGTTGATATACTTTCCCATCTCCAATCAGAATTCGACAACATGGATTTTGTAACTAGGACCCTTGACAGTTTTTCTTGTTCATCAGATTGCATCCAGATCCAACTTGGTAGCCTCCATCCATGGTCAAACATTTGTAGTAAAAAATGTTCTAGATCAACATCAATGATATTCCCATGCGATTTCTGAGATGATGAAGACGAATATAGAAAATCTAAAACATGGTTTTTGTGTAGAACATCATAAATTGACTAACAAGCTAACATATTTCTTAGAAAGTCAAAGATGGAGGAGATAGGGTAAATTCTCTAAATCAGATTTTCCCAGATTTGTTGTTGCGACCTATCTTCCTAAATTTCTTAACTTGTAAAACCCGTATCTTATTTTATTTGTTAGTTCTAGGTTTGGGGGATTGGATCTTATCCTCCCCATTGAATTTTATGTATAAATATGTAACCAATATTGAGGAAAAGGGGACTACAATTTGAGATCGTTGTTATGTTGTTGCCTTGAAATTGGGTTTTAGACTTTTGTGATTATGTTCAAAACAATGCATTAAGTTCTATTTATATTCATTATTGCCAAATAATTTCATGTTATGGTTTTTCTATTAGATAATTGCATGAGATTGTGTTTTAGCTAGCTTGATTTCCAATTGGTAGGGCCCACCCATATGGATAGCACAACCATTTTGTATTATATATAGACAACAAATAGAACAATGGTTTATTTGAAGAGCTCGATCAATGAGTGGTTTATATGGTTTGAACAATGGTTTGAATAGTATTTTATTTATGCATTTAATTCATGCAATTCTAGTCTTATGATTTCTTGATTAACATACAGTAATCAAAATATTTTGGTATATTGCATCAATCATTACTCAGATTATAGAAACACTTAAATCTTAAGTGAAAGACTGTACTTCAATCCATTAATGAGATCAGATCCAAAAGACTGATCACTGGTTTTAGCTTAGTCTTTAACATTCTTCTTCCATCATACATAGGGAATACAAAATGTTCATGGATGGATAATACATAACACAATATGATTTGAGTCATGTTTATATATGGATGAACAATTTAGATATAGCATATAATGCTACCATAGACTCATTCTACTTAATATCTTAACTATGAAAGTATGTGTGAAGAGTGTTTATTTCAAGCATTAAATGAGCATTTTGTATGCACCACTACAGGACAACTATTGAGACTCAAGAACTAATAAGATACTTAAGAACAATCACATGAACATTCCATATAATGAAAGATTGTGATTCTGATCCACAAAGCATTAGAATCCCACAATCTAGTGACAAGTTGGTCCTTAGTGTTATTTTATTCAGTTATTTGATTTTATATGACGAGTTAGGATTTGATCCTACATTTCTTGTGCTTTTATATCAAATTTTACACTCTTGTATTGATAGATTTAATGTCAAGGATTTATGCATATAAATAACTCAACAAAGCTCATGGAAACAATGTAGAACAAAGAAAGTATTTTTCTAGAAATTCTGGTAATGGGGGAGATAAATACCCCCCTAAACATTCTATGGAAAAATCACACACATTTTCAGGAAGCTCAAAGAGAAAAAGGGAATGCGTTAAAAAGGAAAATCAAGAGGTTCAAGACTCTGAAGTTGATTCCCAAGATATGGAAGTTGATGTTATAATTGGAGAGACCAATTGCACTGAGCAATGACTGATTGAAAGAATAATAGTAGCAGAAGAACTTGCTTGTGAAGATCCATTATTTTTTGAAGAAGAATCAGTCACCCTATACCATGTTTCCTTTAACAAAAATTCAAAGAAATTGCAAATTGAGAAGGTTAATTTAAAAAATAAAAAAGTTTTCAAAAAATGGAACTCATAAATAGATATTGAAGAAATAAAACCTTCTAAGGTTTTTGAATTTCATCAGGCCATAAGGGATTCCTTGAAATATTCTATTTATGAATAAGAAAAGGAGAATTTGGTTTCGAATAAAATAATAAAAGAGTTAGATGATGCTTTGCTTCCCAAACCTTTGTTTTCCGAACCAAAATATGCTATTATACCACTTAATGTTTTAGAGGATACATCATAATCAAGATCGAGATTAAAAAGGGATTCAATTTTATTGAAAACTATTATAAAGTTTGTTTCAAATAATATTAAAAATAGGGCCACTTTAATCCTTGATATTTGGGAACTGAAAACTAGTTCAACTAATTTCTCAACAAGGATTTAAAATCTCAAAGAATATCTCCAAAAGGATTTAGAGAATGATGAGAATATTTACAAAGAAGTTGTCAACACTTACTACCATAATATAAAGTATGAACGATTTCCACCAAAGGGAACAAAACATTCCCTCAAAGGTTCGACTCAAGAAAATAAATACATATTGGTTAAAGAGAATCAAATGCTTGTGGGAGATGATTATTAAGTACGATGCTATAAATTCAAAAGGAAGTCATTTGTTTTTTCAAGCTTGTTGATTTAACTAAATAATTGGAGGGCCCACATTTGATAATGGACTCTATATTACTCACAAAGGGTCAATTGCAAGAACAACTCGAGGCTCTTAAAACTTCACAGGCTAATCAATTTGAAAACCTAACGAAATTTTCACAAGAGGAAATCGAGAAATGATTGATTCATTATGTAAACAAAAATGAAGACCAAGTAGATAAAATTCATTAGTTAGGTTTTGAGTCAAAATATATTGAAGATGAGTGATTTGAAACAAAGATCAAGCATGAGTTAGTGGTTTCTCCCATGTGGGAGTACATTGAATAATGGTTAGAAAATGATTTGGTCATAATAACTAATCATGATTTCCAAGAAGAAGTTATGACCGATAAAGCACCTCTAAAATACCAACATATAAAAAGAATCCTCATCAACCAAATCAAAGAGAGGTTTTTTTTTCATCATAGTAAGTAGAGTAACCATTTTGTTAAGATTTTCATTTATTTATTCTCAGTTAGTAGTCATCCAATCTTTCCTACTTTATCGTATGTGAATACCAAAGTTCATTTCCTAACTTTATTTTTCTCTTATCTTCCAGGTCTTTTCATTTATTATATGGTCCATGGGAGCCCCATCCTAGTCCTCTAGGGCGAATGCATTTCAATTTCCAAATATTATAAACTCTTTTAAGACATTTGTTTATTTTTTGAGGTTCCTAGAGAGCTACTCAAGGCACATGTATAGTGATTTCTCATAATTTGAGTTTTAAGCATGAGATTTCAAGAATGTGTCTATCAAAATCTCTTTGAGTTTTAATTGAAAGATCGTGTTAAATTATTTGCATATGTGGTCCTTTATTCTTATCCTGCCAAATGATATGTTTTACTTTACTTCATGCTATGATGGAAATGATTCCCTATGGGAAATTCCTTTACAATATTGTATAATGTATATTATTGTTAATATGAATTCATGAATAAGCATGGTCCTTTCTCAGGCAGTCACCATTTGTGAATATTTATTCCTGAAAAATCCTAGTCCTTTATGAGGCATTCTTTGTATTAATTATATAATATTAAATATGAGTACCACCTCTCTAAAAATGCAGGAGTATTTATCCTCGCGATGTTATCTTTGAGACTCTGAACAATCATAAAGATCAACAAACACTATTGAGCTAAACCATGGCTTGACATGCTGAAAGTGAAGATATACATAACCAACTATCCAAATTGGAGAATAAAGTTAATGGATTAATTTATAGGTTAGTGAAAAATGTTGGTTTGGTATACATGTAAATAAAAACACATGGAATAAAATATGGAATACATAGAACGAAATATGGAGAAAATGGATCAATGGATCAAAAGATGGAAGAAATGGAACAAAAGATAGAAGAAATGGAGAAAAATATGGTGGCTCTTTTAGATGAGAGGATCCCTAAAAGTGCTAATGTGACCAAAGGGACTCATAACAATAAATGTATTATTCATGTTTCTCAAAATCCCATTATTTACATGGGTGAACCAAATAGAGAAATACTTTGACTTGCATAACATTATTGATGATATGAAAAGGATTTCCTTAGAAAATTTTCACTTTGAAACAAAATTCTATCATGGTATAAATGGGTAGTTAAAAGGAATCTTCATTNTATTTACATGGGTGAACCAAATAGAGAAATACTTTGACTTGCATAACATTATTGATGATATGAAAAGGATTTCCTTAGAAAATTTTCACTTTGAAACAAAATTCTATCATGGTATAAATGGGTAGTTAAAAGGAATCTTCATTTGTATCATTATAATGGGGGGAGTATTGATTGTGGGGGAAAATTCCATAACATTAAACTTATTATGGGAGAAAATAATTTAGAAATCCAAATGTATTCCATTTCCATTGGAGGAGTAGATCTTGTTTTGGGGATTCAATGGTTGAGAACATTGGGTACAAATTCTACAAGCTATAACAAATTATTCAGGATATTTGAATTAAAAGGAATTCAATGTGAAATCAAAGGGTTAAAATATGTACCCTTTTAGGTCATCATCTCATATAGAATGGAACAATTCCTTAAAAAGGGTAGTAGTGGAGTTGTGGTTAGACTTTATTCTAAGGAATTGAAGAAAGAAGATGAAAATATTCATGAGGAATTAAAATTCACCTTGGAAAACCACCGCAGGGTATTATAAGAAATTCCTAAGGGTATACCTCCATCTAGAAATCATGAACATCAAATTGAACTAATACCTGGAAGTACACTTCCTAATAAAATTCCTTGTAGATATCCACATAAACAAAATAGGGGGATTGAGAAAATGGTACAAGACATTTTAGATTCTAGTATTATTCAACCAAGTAGGAGT
>SNQJ01S0003724.1:90327-111013 GCA_010110895.2 Picea sitchensis | reverse complement strand
ACATTATTGATGATATGAAAAGGATTTCCTTAGAAAATTTTCACTTTGAAACAAAATTCTATCATGGTATAAATGGGTAGTTAAAAGGAATCTTCATTCGTATCATTATAATGGGGGGAGTACTGATTGTGGGGGGAAATTCCATAACATTAAACTTATTATGGGAGAAAATAATTTAGAAATCCAAATGTATTCCATTTCCATTGGAGGAGTAGATCTTGTTTTGGGGATTCAATGGTTGAGAACATTGGGTACAAATTCTACAAGCTATAAAAAATTATTCAGGATATTTGAATTAAAAGGAATTCAATGTGAACTCAAAGGGTTAAAATATGTACCCTTTTAGGTCATCGTCTCATATAGAATGGAACAATTCCTTAAAAAGGGTAGTAGTGGAGTTGTGGTTAGAATTTTTTCTAAGGAATTGAAGAAAGAATATGAAAATATTCATGAGGAATTAAAATTCACCTTGGAAAACCACCGCAGGGTATTATAAGAAATTCCTAAGGGTATACCTCCATCTAGAGATCATGAACATCAAATTGAACTAATACCTGGAAGTACACTTCCTAATAAAATTCCTTGTAGATATCCACATAAACAAAATAGGGGGATTGAGAAAATGGTACAAGACATTTTAGATTCTAGTATTATTMAACCAAGYARGAGTTTCTTTTCATCTCCAGTAGTGATGGTGAGAAGAAAAGATAAAATTTGGAGGATGTTTCCTAATTATAGAGATCTAAACAAAATCACCATCAAGGATAAATTCCTTATTCCAAATATTGATGAGATATTAGATGATCTTCATGGAGTGGTTTATTTTATGAAGTTAAATATTAAATTGTGATATCACCAAATTAGATTAAGAGGAGAAGACATTTCCAAAAAAAAAATTAAAACACATGAGCTCTTGGTCATGCATTTTGGGTTGACTAATGCTCCTTATACTTTTCAAAGATTTATGAACAATTTTTTTTGATCTCGTCTTAGAAATTTTGTGTTGGTTTCTTTGATGATATACTTGTTTATCATAAATTATGGGAAGACCACATTAAATGTGTCAATAAAGTCTTACAAATTCTTGAGAACAATCAATTGTATGTAAAAACATCCAAATTTGTTTTTGGGAAACAAGAACTAGAGTATTTGAGTCATATTGTTTCATGGGAAGGGGTGAAAGTGAACCCTCCAAATATCCAGGATATCACAAAATGTCCTATTCCTAAGAATATCAAGGGTCTTAGAGGATTTTTGGGACTTATAGGATATTATCTGAATTTTGTTAAGAATTATGCACACATTGCAGGCTCACTCACATCTCTCTTGAATAAAATTTTATTTGTATGGAATGAAGAGGCTACCTTGGAATTCTCACTCTTAAAGGATTGTATGTCCTCTACACCAGTATTTTCTACACTTTATTTTGGTAAAACATTCATAGTTGAATGTGATGCATTGGGACAAGGAACTGGAGTAGTATTGATGCAATAAGGGAGATCGTTGGCTTTTGAAAGTAAACAATTCAAGGGAAAATACTTGGTGATATATACATATGAAAAATAAACGATAATAATTTTACATGCAAAAAAAAATGATGACACTGTCTCATCGAGAGACATTTTAAAGTCAAGACAGACAATGATATCCTAATAAAGTACTTTTTGGAGAAAATATTGTCATTATAAGAGAAAGAAAAATGGGTAGCAAAAATGCAAGGGTTTGATTTTGAAATTATATACAAAAATGGGAAGGGAAATGTGGTAGAAAATGCTATTTTTAGAATAGAAGAAGCCTCAATTTTATATTTCATTACATCTTCCATTCATGTGTGGTTGGAATAAGATCATCATGAATGGAAAAATGGAAGTAACACTAGATATAAAATACAATGTTGAAAAGAAGGGACAAGCTATATGGAACATTGAGAGTGGAAGAGAGATATCATTTGGTACATGGGTAGAATATTTGTATGCCCTTAATCGAAGTTGAAGCAATAAATATTAAGGGAGTCTCATGACTCTGCCTGATGGAAGGACATTCAAGGTTCCTTAAAATATGTCAAAGGATCATTTTTTGGGGGGGGAAGTAATGATGAAATATATTAAAAACTTTGTAAAAGAATGTTAAGTGTGGAAAATAAATAAAGGAGAGATAGTCAAGGTACCAGGGTTACTACATCCTTTACACATACCTAATCAAACATGAGAATATATATCAATGGAATTCATTACAAGTTTACCAAAATCAGATTGTAAGGATGCCATTTTTGTGGAAGTGGATAAACTCACAAAATATGCACATTTTTATAGAATTCGAAGTACATATATTTCAATCCAAGTGGCAGAATGTTCATGAAGGAAATTCATAGATTTTATGGATTTCCTAAAGTAATAGTAAGTGATAGAGATCCAAAATTCATAGGAAAGTTTTGTAAAGAGTTATATAAGATGAGTGGAACAACACTAGGTATGAGTTCAACGTATCATCCATAAATAGATGGTCAAACAAAAATAGTTAACAAATGTTTAGAGAGTTATCTGTGTTTCTATTATTCAATACCAATGATTGAAGTGGATTACTCTAGCAAAATGGTGGTATGATACCACATATTAGACATATACTAGGAGTCTCCATTTGAATCTCTTTATGGATATCAAGTTCCTAGTATCACATACGTTTTGTAGGACTAGTCCAAAGTATAGGTAGTAGAATCGCATATGGGAAAGACTAAAGAAACTTTGAAGATTCTTAAAGAAAACCTTCAAATGGAATAAAACATGATAAAACAAAAACATCAACATCGAAGTGAAACACAATTTGAGGAGGGTGATTGGGTAATTTTGAGACTACAACCTTATAAGCAATATACTCTCAAACAAAAGAAGAATAAAAAAATATCTCTAAAATTTTGTGGACCCTACAAGATTATCTACAATATTGGACAAGTGGTGTATGAGTTATATTTTCCTTCTTCTCACATTCATAAGTCTTTTCATGTATCTTTTCTTAAAATGGTTCTAGTGTTAAAACTAAGAGAGAGAAATAAAAAAACAATATAGGGATGCGAAAAACCAACAAGAGCATAAAGCCAATGTTTACCTTGGGAAATCTTACCTAAGAAAACTATCTCCTTGTTGGAAGATTGGTTGTTGTCATTGATGTCAACCCTAGACATTGGATTTTGGACCCCACAGTTGATCGAAGTCGATAGACATGAAGGAAATTACACATGAAGATACAACACCCATGGATGGATAGTATAAGTCATGTCTCTTTTGGTGGTATGTGGCACGTCATATGGATCCTCACGATTGAGGACAAATGAATTTTTGAATATGACAATGTGAATTGAAGGATAAACTTGTTCGCAGCCACCAATTATGTCGATTTTTATCACGATTAAAATCATCACAAAGAAATTATATCTTTATGTAGCTACAACCTCCTTACATTTATAAATGCTCATGTTTCTGAGCTTCAAGGCGATGATTGGGATAAACTTGTCTTATGCGTTTTTCGTTCAAATTTTCGTTTGTTTTGTTTAAAATTCATGACTGCAAGCATGAAATTTAAACAAGGACTTTGCTTGGGTAATTATTCTGCATATTGTGTTATTTGTAAGATGTCAAGTAAATATTGTACGTCGTACATAGACTGTTTATAATCATATGCACATAATCATATTTCCATTTGAACATTTGTAATTACTAAACTTATATTATTAGTATCATAGCTTTATAGATTAGTTTCCTTTCTTTTATTATTTTTATGACTTTAGTTGGTCAACGAAGCCATTAAACCCGTCGGGTCATTTCATTCCAAACGGATTGGGTTATTTAGAAAACCCCGGTCCTGATTTGACCTCCCAGTTGACGGTGTGTCATATTCGCCCATCAACAAATGGCACTAGAGGGAGGGCCTGAATTTGATTGATGGCACGTGGAGGTCTCAAGACCCCTCCAAACAATAGTTATCCCATCGCGACGCGTAATCACACTAACACAAACGTTACACTTGAAACAAAAACTACCTCAAACGACAACCCTAATATTCATGTCGAACCAGTGACACCACTCCCTCAAGGGATTGACGTCCAGGAAATTGTCCACTTGTCACTTATAAGAACTCATGGTGTCTTAGCTCGTATAAAACAACTTGGTAGACAACTCAATCAACCCCTTGACTTTACAAATCTACAAGAACAAATTCAAAGAACTGGTTTTCCTAGAAACACGATAGGGACTGGAAATACTATTGATTCTATTGAGACGCTTATCCCTGGATCTGGAGGATCTAGTATCCCACCATCTTCACCTGGTTCTTCTCCATCCTCTTCAGGAGAAGAGTCTTCGGAAAAAGGCAGTTCTTCATCAAAACCATCTCAGCCTTTGACACCACCAACTCCCATGGAAAACCAAAATAATATTGCCATACCTTGGCTCAATCAAGATTTCGTAGTTGTACCTATACCCCAACACCCATTACCTAAACATATGGAGAAATGGTTGCCCAAATTTGATCCAGATTCAAAGAAATCTGTTGAGGATCAGATCAAGAAATTTATGTTGGCCATTAGACTCCAGAGTTTTGAACACGAAGATGTAGTATTCATATTATTTCCTTATACTTTTGAGGGAAATGTCTCCACATGGTATTTCGCTCAACAACCCCAGACCATCATCTCTTGGGACAAATTTGAAACTTTTTTTATGGAAAAAATTGGAGATCATAAATCTCTGGAAGTCTTGGTTATGGAACTATCTAGCTTAAAAATGAACCCTAAAGAAAAAGTGAAGGACTTTAACCAAAGGTTTCTGACGTTAAAGAACAAGATCCATGGAGATTTAATGCCCGCAAAAAGTTTAATTGTTGCATATTATGCTAAGTCCTTGCACAATAACATAGTCATATGAGTTAAAAAGTCCAAAAATAACACTTTTTTAGAAGCCTTTGAGGAGGCAAGTCAAATTGATAAAGATATATTAAGCTTAAAAGATAATCTGAATAGTGAAGATGAAACAGCTTTGTCTTCTAAGAAGAAAATAGAAATTCTCACTAGGCCTCCTCAAACAAAAAATCAACAAGAAATTTTAGATTTGGAGAGCTTGTAGAAATATTTCCACAAACTATCCAATCAGGTCGTTGACCTGAAAATATCAGCCGAGGAGGCATCCACAAGTAAAGGAAGTTTCAAACCTCCTTTTAGAAATTTGTTCCCAACAAACCGGCCAAACCCGACCACGGAAGGTCTAAATTTCAAAAATTTACAGTATGCTTTGCAAATGATATTAGAAGCGCATGACAATTTTGTTTTTGTTCCTCCTGAGAATTATGATGGTGCAGTTGAAGAAGAGGTACCAGAAGAGGAGGACTCATCCCCTCCTATTTTTGGGCACTTGTCGAACAATATCTTTCAAGCAAATTTCAAAACTATCCACCCTTACAACACTAGGAGTAAAACACAAACCAAGCCCGCTACAAAAAAAAGTAAAAATGCATTCCCTAAACAAACACATCAAACTGAAACTAAACAAAACTTAGCTGCCCCAGTTTTAGAATATGATTTAATTGAACATCTGAAAAAACTAAGGGAAAATATTTATGCTTTTGAACTGCTAAAATTTCCTCTTATTTTGCAGAAAATGCTTCAAAGCATCGCTGAAAATAGTAAAAAGAATGATGTTAGTAGCAAAACATCAACAAATATTGATTCAAACACAGCTAAAAATGTCCCAACTAAAACTACATCTGAACCTCAAGACAAAAGGGACTTAGCAGAAAAAATTGTAGCAAATGTAAATAAAACTTTTTTAGGGACAACACTAAAAAATCAACAGAATGTTTTTGTTTCCACACGGAAAAATGTCCCACCTTTTTTATTGACCTTTGAAATTTTTAATAGTAATGTACATAATTGTATCGTTGACTCCGATGCATCATCAAACGTGATGCATCTATCTGTATGCCAGAAAATTAATGCATAAGTACAACCTTCTGATCTTAAAATCATTCAGTTAGATTGAACGAATGTTAAAGTGATCAATGAACTTAAGAATGTGCTTATTATATTATCATCCAATCCTAAAGTTCATCAAATAATTGATATTATAGTTGTTGATATTCTTGAAGTTTATGGCATGTTTTTAAGCAAAGATTGGTCAGAGCAGTTGCATGGTTATTTTTCTACAGATTTGTCTCACTTGTGGTTGCCTGAAAATGGATAGCCCAACAAAATCAGGATAAACAGAGAATGTTATCTTAACCATACCGTGACAGATATGAACGATCCAAATGAGCCTTTAGTTACATCTACAAATTCATTTGAAACGTAGGGAATGAATACCTTTTTTTGTAATTTCATGACCAAAATCTCTTCTATCACTGATCCAGCACAACAATCTAAGGTTACATCCTATACTCAGACACCATTGTTTTTTAATACGTCAAGTATTGCTAATGACGCATAGATCTGGTCCTTATATTTCGATGGATCTAAATCTTGAGGAGGATCAAGTGTTGGATGTGTACTCATTGACCCTACAGGCAATAAAACTTTTATTGCTTGTCGGTTGAATTTTGAATGCACTAACAATACGGTCGAGTACGAAGCGCTTCTCCAAGGACTTAGGAAATCACTAGATATGGACGTGCAAAATTTGATAGTATTTGGTGATTCAGAAATCATGGTCAATCAGGTAAGAAACACCATACACTGTTTTTCACCGCATCTGAAAAAATACAAAACCGAGGTATGGAGTTCAATACATAAATTTTCAGCATTTAATATAAATTATATTCCTAGGATGAGTAATTCAGATGCTGATCTACTAGCCAATGTTGCTTCTAAATTGTTGCTTGTTGAAGGTATTTCTCCTAATGCGTTTTCGATTGAATTGTTGTTCAAGATGTCGATTTTGGATAACATCGCAAATTGGAGAGTATTCGATGACAACCAACATATCCTCAACTTTTTGCATATGGAAGACACCTTCTAGGATGCATTCATTGACGAAGGCACTCATGACGAGAATCTTCAAGACTTCATGGTAATATCTGATCCTCGATCTCCTGAATCAACATCCGAGCTGGTAAACTCTATCCCCGGATCTATTGTGAGATTACAAAAAAATTATGACTTGCATGATAAGTTTAGAGGGATAGTTAACTGCAAAACTAACAGTTCCTCTTTGATCTATGAAACTGTTAATTTAGGAACAAGTGATAATCCTCAAAATATTAATTTGGGAAAGAGATGTTCTGAGCAAGAAAGATCCTCTTTCATAAAATTATTTAAATAATTTAAAGATGTATTTGCTTGGACGTATGATGACTTGAAAACATTTGATCTGAACATCATACAACATGTAATCCCTATGAAACCCCAGACTCGCCCTTTTCAACAGAAATTGAGGAAAATGCATCCTAAATTGGAACCTATTGTTAAAAAGGAACTGAATAAATTGCTAACTACAAAGATAATTTTTCCGGTTAGGCATACTCAATGGGTGTCTAATTTAGTTCTTGTAATAAAGAAAAGTGGTGAAATTCGACTTTGTGTCGATTTTCATAACCTAAATTGAGCATCTGATAACGACAACTACCTTGTTCCTCCGATGGAACAAATTATACAACATGTGTCTGGTTTCAAAAGGCTATCTATGTTAGATGGTTTTTTGGGATACAACCAAGTCCTTATGTCTCCTTCAGACTAGCTTAAACCCACTTTCTGTACCTCATGGGGCACTTACGCCTACAGGAAAATGCCTTTTGGATTGATAAATGTCAGTGCCACTTTCCAGAGAGAAATGGATATTGCTTTCCATGGCCTCATTAACCAGTCATTTGTGTTCTATCTTGATGATGTCACCATCTTTTCTAAAAACAAGAAAGATCATTTGTCTCACCTTAGGGATATCTTGGAATGATGTCGTAAGTTCAACGTATCTCTCAACCCTGAGAAATCGGTCTTTGCAGTAGAGAAAGGAAAACTTATTGGTTTCATATTATCTAAAGACAGAATGATTATTGATCCTGAAAGAACACAAGCCATTGCTAAAATTCCCCCTCCATCTTCCAAAAAGTCCATGCAATCCTTTTTGGGTAAGATTAATTTTGTCAGAAGATTTGTCCCAAGTTTCTCGGAAATGTTTAGACCGTTACAAAATATAATTAAAAATGATGTTTTATATCGATGGGGACCTCAATAAAGTCAGGATTTCGATTCAATTAGAAAATCAATAATAGAATCCCCTTCCCTGATGAGTCCCGATTTTTCTCAGGATTTCACTCTTTACACTTTCGCATCTGACAAATCCTATGTTGTTGTGCTTACACAGAAAAACGTTGAAAACAATGAGATACCCATTTCCTTCATGAGATCTGATTTTAAAGGAGCGGAACTTAATTACCCAGCAGTAGATCAGCAGGCATATGTTGTTTTTAAAGTAGTGAAACATTTTTGGTCTTACCTATTAAAATTCAGAAACAAAGTTGTTGTTCCTTACCCCGTTGTGAGAAACCTGTTAGTACAAAAAGAGATGGGTGAGAAAATGGAAAATTGGATGACATCACTACAAGAATATTACCTTGAAATAACTCCTGCACAAATTGTTATAAGTCAAGTCCTATGTAAATTAGTGTTTGATTCAGTTGAAGAACAAAAAATTCAAATAAACACATCAACTGTAAATCAGCACAACCAAAAACAGATCGGTTGTGTACAAGATACACCCAATTCTTGGTATGAGAACATTTGATTTTATTTAACGCATGGATCTTCTTCCCGTAATCTTGATCCCAAAAATAGAAGAGAACTTAGTCTTAAATCCACATCTTTCCAGTTAATCAATGATATATTATTTCGAAAGAACTTTGATGGTGTTTTTCTACGTTGTTTAGAAAAGGAGGAGTTCGAAAGAGTGTTGGCCGAACTTCATGCAAGTGAAGTCGGTGGTCACTTTGGTGGAGATACCTCTACCCACAAAGTGCTAAGGGATGGGTACTATTGGCCTACCTTGTTTAAAGATTCCCATATGATGTCCCGCAAATGTGTAATCTACCAAAAGGTTGCAAGACAGGTGAAAAAGACAACTTTTCCTTTGCAACTTGTTACTGTAGATGCACCTTTTCAGCAATGGGGTCTAGACATCATAGGTCCAATCAATCCCTCCTCTTCGTAGTAGAACAAGTACATCCTTACAACAACATACTATTTTACAAGATGGTCTAAAGTTGTACCTTTAAAAGTGGTCAACACCAATCAGGTAGCATCTTTTATGAACTCCCACATCATTACTTGATTCGAAATTACCGAATGTCTAGTTTTTTATAATGCCTCTTATTTTTCATCCCTTCATATGAAATTTTTTGCTCTGGAGAAAGGGATTGAACTCAAGTATTCTGCAAGATACTACCCTCAAGGGAATGGCCTAGCGGAATCAACAAATAAGAATTTAATCAAGATTATCAAAAGGACAGTTTTAGAAAATCACAAGAATTGGCACAATGCATTGTATAGTGCACTTTGGGCTGATAAGGTAACTCCAAAAGCTTATGTTGGTAATTCCCCTTTCTTCCTTGTCTACGGAAGAGAATCCATCCTCCCCCCATGTGTCTTACTTCCTTCTCTGCAATTATCGCAAAAAGTTCAAGAAGAAGAGTGCCCTCCTTTAGAAAATCGGATAAATGCTTTATTAAAACTAGAAGAGGTGAGAACACAAGCTAAATAGAAACTGGACCAGCATCAACAAATTATGAAAAGATGGTTTGATGCAAATTCATCTTCTGATAGGAATTTTGATGTTGGGGATTTGGTTCTCAAGTGGGACAAAGCTCACGATGGAAAGGGGGAACATACCAAGTTTCAAAACCTATGGCTGGGACCATTTGTAATTTTTGAAAAATTGTGTCCTAGCACTTTTCGTCGGCATAATCTGGAGGGACATCCAGACACTTTTCCAGTGAATGGTCAGGCTCTCAAGAAGTATTTCACTTGATGATTTATGTTCCACCCTCTTGTAAATATTTTTAATTTTATTTTTTGTTTTTTATTTTGGTTCTTTTCATTTTGCTTGATTTTGGTTTGTTTTCTAAATAATTATGTCTGAGTCACCATTTCATTTGTTGAAGGGAATCAAAACTCTCATTCAATTGCAGCAGTTGTTAACATCTCAAGCACCTGAACAGTAAATGCTAAACTTAGATCAGCAGAAGTGAGTTTTTGTTCAAAATAATGTTTCTGGTTTCTCATTGAAATTATAGGAAGACGCGGTTATCCTTAACAAACTTCTAACGCCATCCATGTTTTAATGAGAAAAAATCAATGTGCTTCCCCATCCTATAGGTGATTTCTTAACAGAAATCCAACTGTCCAAATCACGATGAAATTCATCAAAATAGAAAAATAATTCTTTAATGATCAAAGTTTTCATTCCAAACTATGATATTTTCAGTATCACCCCGCCCTCTTGAATATCATGAAGTTCTGAAAATTATAAACAAATTCTAGAGGGTTGGAAGCATTGTGATGTGTGGGAAGTGTTTCTTAAACTCGTCGAGACACTGAACAGGTCTGCTGGCAGTGGGTAAATGTACTCATGATACCAAGACAACTTCGTCGAGGTACTGAATAGGCCCGCTAGCAGCGAAGTAATGTCGGGTTTAAGAAGATTCTCAGGTATGTCTTTTGATTTGATCACGTTTGAAAATGTTTTTTATCATGAATGGACACTCTTGGACAAGATAGAGGTACTAGAGTGGGTTAAACGAAATCCTTTCCGAGGCTATGGATACATGCTGGTAGCAGTGGCCCTGTCAACAGTATCGAAGTCAACTGCATAAACATCGCTACACCTGTAATCTAAATAAGATACCACATTACATTTTCGGACAGAAATACATCCAATGATAAATTGCATTATTTTCTGAGTTATGATTGGAATGCTTGATCTGTTGTTAACTGTTTCTAAAAATTTATTTCATCTCAGCCCCTGACATAACTTTTTTGTTGATGCAGAGAGAATTGTTTCGCCCAACGTGTTGTCATTGTTGGCAGCCACCAATTCTGTCGATTTTTATCATGATTAAAATCATCACAAAGAAATTATATCTTTATGTAGCTGCCAACTCCTTGCATTTATAAACTCTTTTGTTTCTGATCTTCGAGGTGATGATTAGGCTAAACTTTTCTTATGAGTTTTTCGTTCAAATTTTCATTTGTTTTGTTTAAAATTCATGACTACAAGCATGAAATTTAAGCAAGGACTTCTCTTGGGTAATTATTTTGCAGTTTGTGTTTTCCTTATTTCATTTTACCAAAGAAACTACACCTTGAGGAAACCCATATGTCGTTAAGCTTCAAGTTTTATAAACCCATTGACATAGATGATTTTAGGGGCAAAATTTCTCTCATGAGCGAAATTTTAGGATTTAAATTTTTGAAGGGGCGAATATTGTATGAAGTAGATTTTAAGAAAAAAAAATTAGCTAAAATATTAAATTAAACAACATATATGGAAGATGATTCGTCCCATAGAGAAAATCGAAAAAATCATTGCAAAGATGGTTCGCCCTCCCGATTTCATGACAAAATTTTCAATTCACCTAGATTTTGTAGAATCCAATTTTTATGGTGGGTGAATCGCCATGCATATCCTAGAATCAAGGATTTAGGGTAAATATTTCACCCCCATCTCCTCGAATCAAGGGTTTATGGCACTAATTTCTCCCATATGTTTCAATAGGAAGGATTTTGCCTAAGTATATGTAAATGGTCGTGTTGGTTGGCCTTGACTCAAGACACCCATTTTTTCTGGTGATCCAACGATAAACAGGGGCGGGGGAGAGAGATCGTAGACATACAACATGTTGTAGACGCATGAGATTTATTAACCATAGTTACCAGTTGGTGAGTTCTTCTTGTCTCATTCTTTGGTGCTTGTGCTTGTTTTAATTTTATTTCCATAGAAACATTGTCGATATGCATTCTCTTAATGTCTTTGTTGTTCATCTAAACCAAATTGTTGTTCATATGAACTCTACATCACCTTTTTCTTTATTTTTTTCCATGGATGGCAATTGGAATTGTATCCCCACTAGTGTCTTAACTTGGTGCCTTGGCAGACACTTTAATGCAAATCAGGTTTTAAAATTGGTTCTGGCAAACACTTTAACACAAATCAGATTTTAAAATTGGTTCACCCAGTTGAAATACTTCGTTTGAATACATTTCTTTATTGGTTAGAACAGTTAATTCATTGTACCAGGTACTGAATGGTGCCAAATTGCTAGAGAAAATAATTTCTTTGGAAATAAACAATTAATCTAAAGTATAAAGCATTACATACATTGGACTTTAAAATTTCTTTGTGGTTATAAAGTTTCATAGCTTTATATGTTTTCAGCTTTATCAGTATATTAATGACAACAATATATTCAATACTTTTTTTCAATCTCAGAATTCAATGGCTATGATTCTCTACCTTCTTGAGATTATTTTAGTCTTATGAGCATCAATTGTGACTAATTCCACATTCATTCCAAAGGATAACTGAATTTGGTAACAATATGGTGTGTAAGTCCTCCTGGACACGAGGTGTTTGTGTGCCTAAGATAAGTTTAGTTTCAGGGCCCAAAGAAAAGTTTCTCATTGATTAAGAAACAGGCATGTGCAAGGAGATAGGATTTGGTGGAGCCAAAAGTTCCTAGAAACTCGAAAGAGGTAACAACCATCGACAACCCCTTATGTGGTGACATGTTATTCTATGAAATTTTCATAGCTTGGGATGTCCAATATGGAACTGAGTTGATAAAAATTGGCATGGTGTCAACTTGAGGAAGTAAGACAGGTACAACTAATCCAAAACAAATATGGTTGGGAGATGATGACACAGGTTGGAGTTGTGTTTTGGGATAATTCTTATTCACACTTTGCAAGAATGGAGAATTCATGAGTATTCTAGACCACACTGGACCAATTCTTCACCATTCTTGTTAATTAGGGAGGTTAACCTTGTTGTTACACCATTCCTTCAACTGGTATGGTGATGAGAGGAAATTCATAGGGAAATACCATGTTGTTACTGGGGACATGGCACTGTTGAGAGTTATGGAGAAAAGGATAGTTTTCCTTGTTGCTAAACAATTGGTTAAATTCCAATGAGAGAAATTGCACTAGAACTCTTCTTTCACCAACGTGGTTTACCATATTGGACTTATAAGGGACTAAGAAGTAATGAAGGGGGGTGTATGGACTTGCAAGTGATGGAAAGAAGAGATTTTTGAAATGTACAAGATTTGGTTTGGGTACTGGAAGATAATTATATGATATAGTAATGTCCAATTACATTACTGATTGGGTTGGGACTGTGATTGATTGATATAGAGTCTATATGAAATCTTCCCATGTTGCTTCATTTCCCATCTTGGTGGTGGATATTACATGATTTGGTTCCTATGTATGGTAGGAAAACTTCTCTTATGGAGATATGTCCCCGAGTTCTTTCATTAATAGATAAGTAGTCTATTGTTAATGGTTGTTGCCATGTGTGAATATTGTGTGTTCGATGTAAGTGTGGTTATGAATTAAAATATTCCAAGATGTTATCAGTTGTTTGGAAAGAAAATATATGCAGTTATTAAGGCTATTACAAGAATCAATTATTATGTATTTTTATGTGGAAATATTCTATTGGTATTCTATTGTTTGCTTCCATGAATTCAATGGGAAATACGTGAATTCTATAATGGAAAGTTTAATTGAAATGAATTGTATGGAGACTATTTCTCATTGGGAAATTATAGAGATTGTTTTGTATTGCAAGTTAATTCCATTTCAAATGATGATTGCATAGACAAGTATTGGTTGCATGTGAATGAAAATTCTATTAGTAAGACTGACACAAACTTCCTTGTGATTTCCTTTAATATCTTTGTAGTTGCAATGTTAAATACACTTGACAATGCAAAGAAATATGTTATGAGGTTGTGGGAAGCCCATTTGGACTCACATGTGTTTTTTTGAGCAATGTGGATTAGGTGAAACACTGTCTGGTTTATGGTTTCACTTTTAAGAATGAGGCATATGGTGACCTTCGCTCAATATGGGGTCCTGAGGCATGCCACCAATATTGAGACTCAGCATGCATGCGAGCATGGGGTTCTTTTGAATATTACAAGAAATGATGAGCAAACAATCCAACCATTCAGGGGTAAAAACAAATAAAATTTGTAGCAAAGTGAGTTTAACTTCCAAATCTTCGGTGATAGTTTTTGAGACTAAACAATTGTTTATAGTCATAAGTTTGGATATGAGCAATCCTCAACTTAATTTTAGGGATACAATACTCATGAATATTTCATCCCTCATGTATAGAGGATTCCAAGTTCTAGTGCAATCACTTCTTCCCTACACTGGCTGTAACTTTCCCTTATTTATTCCTAGTTCATTTAGAAATTTCATCAAACATATAGCAAGTGTGTACCCAAATCATCCAGCAGATAGTCTCATTCCACCATATGTGGAACAAGTGAATGAAGTGTGAATAATTCCCAAGGCCTAATCCATGTGTCAAATAAACAACAAATGCATGCCAAATAACTCCACAAGATACATGTGCATAATGTTTCCCAATTTATACATGATACTAAACCCCAAAACTAATGATCAAGCATCTCAAATATCCTCGGATGGCAAAGCTTCATGACAAGCTCTGTATCTTTTTAGTTCTTGTGAAAATTTACTAAAAAATGTGATCATATCAGACTTGAAGATGAATGTTGGTGGAAATAGATCTATATAAATTCTTGCCAACATCCCCCTCAAATTGACTGTCATAGAGTTTCTATCATTTACTATAGGTCTGAGAATAACACGAAATTGTCTCTCGTTAGAATACATCAAATGGAATAAATTACCAAGAATATCACGCCATTGAGCCTGTACAACATATTTAGTATGAGAAATTCCAATTTGATTCAAAGGCGAGTGCATGCGCGGTTTGGATCATTGATGTGAGTATGATGGTGAATATGCTACAAATAATACATTCAAACGTGGGAATTGTTTTGAACCATTCTACCCTATTTTGAATCTTTTAACCATTTGATTGTCTTCATCATTTCTTCTGAATAGGTAGATCTAGTGGTTATTTTATCATTTTGACTTAGGAAAATAAATTTCTTACACCAACAAATTGTATATGATATAGTCTAGCTAAGCCTTTCAATAATACCACTGTAGTATCTTGTGATTGCATACAAATTGTCGAGGATTGAGTTAGATGGACCTACATGCTTGTTGGGGTGACAGGCTTTGATATTTGAGTGCCTCCACATGCAGATCCTATGCTCAGAAATAGTTTTAGAATTAGATCTTTGTATCTTACTTATATGTCGAAGACAACTGCAAAAGGCTCTCCAATTACTAATAAGATCCCACATAGGCCAATTATTATTTATGAATTACCCATTTATCACTTAACTTAAAACCTTAAATATGTTGTTTCTATTTGTTTTCAGGTAAAGAGTCCATAGAAATAATTTTAGACAACTGTGAGAACAAGTCTTAGACATTATTCTACTTTTTCTTCCCACCTCAAAACTCCATCTGATTACACATATGAAGGATAAAACATTTTTGTATTGTTCACACTAATGATTTTTTTTTGTGCTTAATTCCTACCTCAACAAAGTGTATTGTTCTTGGAAGCTTTCTACTACTGCTAAACCAGAATTTAGATTTGTCAATATGCCATTTTTTTGTTTTTTAGGTTTATGTTGGATTGAATACCTCATCAACACCATGGACCTGATGTTACAATTGTATTTCTTGAATATTTTGCATATCTCATTCCACCACTCTTTTAGAATCTTCTTCTAGGTTATTCGGTAATTCCCTTGAGTCACTACCTCTTCCTTTATGGTTTTGTTTAGAAACCTCTTGCAAAACATTTGAGTATGTGTTTTGAGTCTTCTTTGATGTTTCTATCTCTTACAATTGTTATTCTAATAGTTTTCCTTTACTTAACTCTACATTTGCTTCATCAATTCACCATTATCATTAGAAAGCAATATCCTTTCTTTCAAGCCTTAGTAATATTTCTGCAAATCTAATTTGGTTTTTGAATTTAATGGAGTTTCTACTGAAACGTTCTTGGAAGATTGTGCATGTTGAAAGTTTTCATTTTCATAATCGTTCATAAGCACTTTCAATTGATCATTTTCCTTCCATCCTAAATATTTTATCACCTTGGCAAGTTCAGGTTCTCCCATATATTTAGCAATTACTTCAATAAATTCATCATATTTATCATCCAACCTCATAAATTTTACATCTGTCCCTAGAAATTGAAACTTTTTTTTCATGTTTTGAGACCTTGATTTTTTAGCGTCCACTAGATTAGAAGCCTCAAGACCATGCTCCCGATGTGATTATATGTATTGAAGCTCCTTTTGTAGCACCTTGGCTCATTGTAGTTTCTCCATTGCTTCAATGACATTACTTGAATTCTATAGAGAAAGATCTTCTCTTTTAAGGGATAACACATCTTACTATAGAGAAAATCTATCATGATAAGCATGAGAATATGCATCTATAGGAGGTTGGATTGAATATCTAGATCTATATTCAATATTTACACCAACACCATATAGACAATGGTTCTTTAGAATTTTCATTTTTCCACCCAATGGATCTTAAGGCCATGACAAATTCTGGATCATTTATATCATCATTTGTCACATCAATACCCATATTACCATTGTATTTATCTCCCATGTTTTTTAATTGCATTAGATAAAAAATATAATTTGTAAACTATGTGCTTAGTCCTCCTAGGGAATGTGATTGTTTCAAACAGGATGTTACAACAGTTCCATTGATGCCCCAAAATGTGCATAGAACATGTTCATCCTAAGGAGATCAACAATTATTATAAACACCACTTGGATTATTCCCTACCATATTCTACAACTAGGGAGTTCTAGGTAAGAGACCCTTAATGGAACCAAAATATTGTTGTTTTTTGTGATGAGAAAGACATAAGTTTGTCACCAATCAAATTTCTTCAACACACCCATCTCTTAGCACATATGACAATGTTCTTTTTACTGTATGTGTTGGTCAAAAGTTCAATATTTTAAGTTTATGCATTGCCTGAGTGAAGGTTGAGTTGTTCCCTTCTACCACAATAATACAGTGGATAATGGGGATAGTCTTGGGAACAAACCATAAGTTCTCTAAAGTCATTTTGAAGAATTGTGAGTGATTTCACTTCATTTTGTGTGTTCAACTTGGAAATAATCATTTTGATATCAAAACATTTACATCCGGGAAATGCAAGAGTCAAGAGGTAGAGTTATATCCATAAATAAGAGCTAAGAGCAAGAAGCTAGAGTAGAATCCAACTCCAAGAGTAAAAGTTTTTCCATTTACTAAATATTTGGAGACCCAAAACCTTCGAAATAAATAACTATGATTACTAATTGAATCTATAAATAGAAATAAAAAAGATGTCAAAAGTAAAGACACATGGGTGTAACTGTCACTCAATTATAAACTTTGTGTTCTCAATCTCAAGTTATTAATGTGAAGCATGGCCAAAACATTGGGGTACTCAGAGAGGTAAAAGGAAGAAGCAAAGAGGTTGTAGTCACAATAGTTTGCAACCAAAAACAAAGAATCTAAATCCTTGACATAAGGGTGCGAGAAGACCATTCTAGGCAGAGACTACAATCATGGCATTTCAAGTAACCCTATCTCATTAAACTATATTGTCAAAGGCATGATGTGCATCATCTATATTCATGTATTTGACATACATGCTAATAAGAGAACTTCCCACAAAGTTTTCTAACTATATCCCCAATTTGATCATAAACTCATGTAACTACTGGCCCTCTTCTGCACCAGCCACGGGAGGCTAATATATCAAAACTTATGCTTTCATTTGTTTTATATTGCATAGGATGAAATAAACACAACATTTCCCATCCTTGAAATTATAATCTTTGTATACATGCTTCAAGACAAAATTATTGGCCAATGATATTGGATGTGAATACCATGGCAACATGGCAGTCATCACGAATACACAAGGGTTCTAATGTTTGTATACTTCACTTTCAAGATGTTTTTAAACACCAAAAGGAAGAGCCAAATGCCATCACATAGAGATTTGATCCTTCTTCTCCAAATCATGTAGCAAGTAAAGTGTGCTAGGCATATATCATGTTTCCTTGAAATTTTGTGATCAATGAAATTTTTTTGTGGGCTTTTGTCTGAAATTTTGTGATCATGTAGCAAGTAAAGTGTGCTAGGAATATAACATGATAATTGATCACCCTTCCATAATTTTATTTTTATCCCTTTCCAAGAAAATATTTTCATCACAGAAGGGTTTAGTTTTTTTAGACGATAATGCCAGTTTTGTTGAGTCTACTCTGATCAGTTACAGGTTTAAAAACCACTTCTTTCTTCATCATCGGTTTCACGCACTTGGTATGACACCCTCATGTATCATGACTATAACTATTGGCTTATTGAAAACACATTAGAAAGTCTTGTTTGAGACATCATCCAGAGCTTGTTGTTCAAAATTCATAATAATGGATGTTGATTGGTGCGATATATGTGCAGTACCATATTTCTATATCTAGATATCATATGATATTGTGAATCCTTTAAGTTACAGTATCTATTGTGGATTTTAATTTTGGATATCCTGAGATGCCTACAGTGCCTTACTTTGAGGTGCTATTACAACTTTGTTGTGAATATTCGTTGATTTCGTTGTTGAATGTTAAAGCTCTGAAGAGGCCTGAAAACTATAATAAAATGCAGGTGAATCTTGAAGGATATATACATCAGGGTATATCTCATTACAAGAAGGAATTACTTTATAATTGGCACTATGTAGATGCTATGTATAATCTTGGTGTTGCATATGGTGAACTACTAAAATTTGACATGGTAAGTGTAACTTGAGTGTTGACTATCTTACTTGAACTAGACACGTTAGTCTCAGATCTGACAAATATGCATTATTTGTAATTACTTTTCCTCATATGGATACAATCTTACTCATTTGTTTTCAATAGTTCTGTTGATTCTAGTTGGTATTTTGAATTTTGTCTTTCTAGTGCCTTTTTTGTTTTACTATTCTATATTTTTTAGTGTGCAAATAAGGTTTTGAAGCTATCCATTTTTTATATGCAGTGTGGATGGATGCAGTTTAGGCAATTACTTGGCCTACACCTATACTGAAATAAATACATATGCTTATTCTGATTAATGTTTTTTTCATCTTGATAGTGGCATGGCTTTCTTTATTGTATATATTCAAGGTGTTTCCATGTTTATTTGTCTATCTGTTTGTTTGTCTTAAGGAAATTGTGATGTATGAGCTTTCCCTTCACTTCAATCCACATTGTGCAGAAGCATGCAATAATTTATGAGTCATATACAAAGACAGGGATAATCTTGACAAAGATGTGGAGTGCTACCAGGTGAGTTTCCTATACATTGTTTGGTTTTTGGTTGTTTTTTCTCAAACTTCAATGTTTGTTGCAACTACAAGCTAAGGTGATGACATGTTTTACTTAAGAGTCTCCTTATGTTCTATAGATGGCTTTGTCGATCAAACCTAGTTTTTCACAATCTCTTAATAATATTGGTGTGGTTTACACTGTCCAGGTTGGTTCATGTTTTACATACGGGGTGTTTTTTAGAATGTTAGAATGCTTCACATCTTTACTATACAACTACTTCCTTTCATGAATACAGGGTAAAATGGATGTTGCTGCAAGCATCATTGAAAAGGCTATAATGGAAAATCCCGCATATGCAGAAGCTTATAATAATCTAGGTGATGATACCGAGCCTTCAGTTTTCTAGTCCTCTCCAACTTTTCCCAGTAATTATTTAAATATAATCACAGAGTTGTCCCTAAATGTCAAGTTAATTATTTCTAGAGATGAAACAATGTTATGCATTAGTTGGCAGTGAATGTTAAATTGCAGTGGCTAAAATTGCTTATGTTGCTAGAGTTGTGTGTGCATGAAATTTACAAGCATGATTGACTTATCCAAATGTTGTTGCATCCTTCTTGGGCATGGAGTTACAAGCTATTTTAACTCTATTTGTTTTGTGCAGTGTATGTGGACTTGAAGACTATTCTGTGTTTGAGACTGTCATTGCTTACTTTTTTATTTCCTATCGAGAATTAATTCCTTCTTATTTATATGTATGCATCTTTTCTATTCTTGATGACTGATTGTTTTTCTCATAAAAGTTTAATTCTTAGAACATAGATGGTTAATTTGATTTGTGTGTGTTCTTCCATATGAATTGCATTAGTATATTTGTAGTGGAAATTCAAGACACAGTAGATGTCAAATAATGCTTATAGGAAAACCAAATCTGTTTTTTTTTAATTCTGTTATGAGTTGCAGATGGTATGAAGCACCATTTGGATAGTGAGCCACATATGCTTTTTTAGTCACCTAGCAGTGTACTTCTTTGAAGCATGTATTTTGAACTCGAGGAGGGAATCACCTTACTTCTACTTATGGTGAAAGTTTCTTCTGTATCATTATGGATTGTTGAAACTACTTGAGTTTTTTTAAATTGAAAATTGGGTTAATGTTTGGATAGTTTAGTAAATCTGGCTTGGTTGCATTTTCTCTG
>SNQJ01S0003724.1:64966-80999 GCA_010110895.2 Picea sitchensis | reverse complement strand
CTAGGAATGAGTCATCTACACCAGAGGACCTCTAATCAACCCGTGGCATCACATATCCTTGTGAATTCCACTACCTATACAGTACCCTTGGATCATTTTACTGGCACGACCAATAATGTTTTCACAGTCTCAGACCAATTGTTGATTCGTTCTCATACAATTTTTCATCTCCATCTCGCTAGCTCTAGCATGGTCACACAAGTTACACATGTTTATGTCGGAAGTGAAATAATCTCTCAAGCCCCTACTGGAACACAACTCCCGCTTAGAACAAATCCATCACTTCCACCTGGATATCATGCTCTAAATAATTATATTGATAATCCTACCCAGAATCCATTTGGAGGGGCTAATCTTTTTGTTCCTCTTGGGTATAATGCTACAAGTAGTTATGTTCCTACACCTACCCAGTTTCTCTCCGAGGGTCCTAACATTCCTCATCCAACTTCACCTGGAGGATCTAATCGTCATGGCCCAAGTAGCTCCAATTAAATTGGAGGCACAAGTCATTCTGTCACTTATGGTTTTCAAATCCTTGTTGGAGGTCAACCTCAAGTTGGGGGGAAACCCCAAGTTGGGGGTCATAACCTAGTGTATGGGAAGTATATCCCTGGATTACAGTCTCAACCTTGTAATTTTCCTTTCAAAGGAAATCAACAACCACCTAGGGGGAAACCTCTGCAATTTAATTCTTTTGTTACCCCCTAATCCTGGGCAACCATATCCAGGTTCTATGAATCCTATTTGGGGTCAAGGTTTTCAATCTAATGCTCCTTTCAAAGGATGTTTACCAAATCAACCAACTCAAGTTTCCTATTTGAATCAAAACCCTCCACCACCGAATTTGACAGGACCCTCTAACTATCTATAGACTTCTTATGGTCCTAATGGTATACCTATGGGACTACCTCCTCAAAATTACTAGTTTCTTCAAGTGAACAGGCAACTGCCATTTCTAGCTACTTTGGATTTACCGAATTTGTCTAGGATTTTGAATGACCCTATCTTACATTCTCCTTATTGGTCGGTCATACCTGCCAAGTTACCATCGGACATTCATAAGTTTGACGATCGATCAGGGGAAGACCCAAATAATCACATCATGAATTTCCATCTTTCGTGTTCATCCAACTCTTTGATGGATGACTGTATTAGATTACATCTTCTTCAACAAACTCTGACGGGTTCTAAAGCCAAATGGTATATCGAATTTCCATGAGGATTCTTCATTGACTTCAATGCCTTAGCTATGGATTTCTTAACACATTACCACCTACCAATTCGATATGAGATAGGAACCAAAATATTGAGTTCATTTAAAAAATCCTCGTCGACTCATATTTTTGATCATATTTATCAGTGGAGGAGGATAAGACACTTAATCAAAGTTTCCCTTCCTGATCAACTATTGGTATAGTGGTTTACCAAGTCACTCATTGGCCCTATATCCCGTGATCTTTCCATGGGTGGAGTTATCACTGAAGAGAGGGCGATTAGTCGTTCTCAATACTTGGATCTCATTTATTCACAAATGGGCACACTATATGACTTGATCCCTGATGGTCCTCGCTCGTCTACAAATCCAGCCCCAACACCTCCAGTAGCTTATCATGTTGTTGATGGTGTGATTGGAACTTTCCATGTTGAGACTCAGTCTAAACAAACTAGTCATGTCAATCCTAAGTCGAATACTGCTAATGTACAAAAAAATTCTCCTCCAACTCCTTCTCCCAGTAAAACTTTTGAAGTTAATTCGGTACAATCTACACCTACCGGTAAAAATCAAAATAAAAAGAAAGGGAAGGGAAAGAATAAGGAGGAAAAAAATAATAATCAACAATCTGATAAACCAAAAATGCAGCCTACTGATGACAAATAAAATTGTAAACCTCATTATCCTTGTCTTATCTRTGGTGAGGATCATTATACGAAAGGTTTTCCACGATGTGATGAGTTTACTAAGTTACTGCAAGGGAACGGGACACCTTCTACACCCTTGATTTTGTCACAACCTTTTCCTTCTCAGTAGCAGTCCTAATTAGTCACTCATGACCAACCTTCTCCCTCTACCACATCTTATGTACTTATGTGTACTGGTGACTCCAAGAAGAACGAAGTTGCAGTCGCTACTCGAGCCAAAGATTATTCACCTTCGAAAGAGAAAGTTGATGATTCACCACCTCCATTGGTTCAAACTCCTCCATCAACTTCACCTCCCAAGGGCCCTCTTCATCTTGAATAATTGATTCTAGACATAGTTATTTGTCCTCCTCCTAAGGGCACTGTGCTGCTCAAAACTACAGTATTGTAGAAGATCTTACGCATGCACCTTCTACGATGTCGGCTCTCGAATTCCTTCAAAGTTGTCCTATGCAATGTAAGGCATTGTTAAAGGATATTGGTGGAATTGATCCTAATGATACAAAATTGATAATATTTTACTTGGAATATCATATTCCAAGGCTTCCTCCTCAGTTAGCATTTCATATACAAGTTATTGTGGAAAATAAGAATATTCGTCGAACTGTCATTGATGAAGGAGCCTCGACTTGCGTCATGTTCGTCACTTGTTATAAGGACATTGAATCTCCTACCCTTGTCGAGTCACACAATACTCTTAAATAATTTAATGGTACAATATTTAAACCTTATGGCGTTCTTCCTTCCTTATCTATTACATTAGAAGGAAAATTGCTTACTGTTGAGCTTGAGGTATTTAATGCACCTCTTGATTACAACCTTCTACTTGGTCATAGTTGGATTGATTGCATGCGTGCATTTGTTTCTACTCTTTTCCGTGCGATATGTTTCCCTCAGCACAGATAATTTCTTACTATTGATCAACTTGCCTTATTTAATTATGATTCTCGCACTAGTAATGTACCTTTCATTGCGAAAACACCTCATGGTTATGAGAGTGTCGGTGTGGGTCTCTTAAAAGATTCATTGTTAATGGGTGTGTTCCCCATTCCAATTATTAATATTCCTACTCCTTTTTTCACCTCAATTAATATGATATCATCCATTGTTGGTGAAATCCTTGAGTCTTATGACCCTTGGATGGTACCTAGCTCTGACGAATCTCTTCGTTATGGTGACAAAATGCCTTTAAGTTCGGTAGAATTGGCTTATCAAGCTATTCAATCAACAACTCCTTATCCTCATTCTCTCTTAGATACGTCTCCGAATCCATTTCACTTAGTCTTTCACACCAATTAAATGATTATGACAATCATGTCTATGGAAGATACCCCATGGGATGATGGGCATGATCGTTCTATTCTCTTCCTAGAACCCGAGACTATAGAGAGTTATCAATGGATTAAAGATCCGTCTATTGTCGTTACTTTTTTCACTGTTCCTGAACCGATACACAATGTTTTGTATGAAGGGAAATTGGGTAACATTTCACCCACCATCCCTTTAGATATTTCTATTAAACCCAGAATCGTGGAAAATGTTCACATTGGTGCCTCGTGTTTTGCCAATGAGGTCCAAATTTATAAAGATCTTTTCCAATAATTTCATGACGTTTTTTCCTGGAGTTATGAAGAGATGTTGGGCATTGATCCAGATATTGTTGTACATGATATTAAGACTTACCCAGAAGCTAAACCCATTCGATGGAGACTTCGCTCAGTAAATCCACACAAAGTTCTTGCTATTAAACTCGAAGTTGAAAGACTTCTTAAAGTTGGTTTTTTTTATCCTGTGGCTTTGACTGATTGGGTATCTAATCTGGTTCTAGTTATGAAGAAACACAACATGATCCATGTTTGTGTATATTATAGGGATAAAAACAAGGCTTGTCCCAAGGAAAATTTTCCAATCCCTTTCGTTAACCAGATCATTGACGACTGTCCCGAGAGTGAAATATTCTCTTTAATCGTCAATTTCTCCGACTATAATCAAATCAATATTTTACCTTCGAATAAACATAAGACTAGTTTTATCTACCCTTGGGGAACCTTTGCATACCGAAAACTACCTTTTGGTCTAAAGAATGCTAGTGCGACTTTTCAACGTGTTATGTCTTACGCTTTTCATGATATTAAGCACATTGTACAACCTTACCTGCATGATTTATCGACACATTCCATGCATCATCAAGATAACCCAACATATTTACGGGCCATTTTCCTACACTGTCGTTATTATCACATATGATTGAATCCACATAAATGCATTTTTTTTTTGGAGTCTGGACGACTTCTTGGTTTTATCGTTTCTACACATGGGATTAGGGTGGACCCTTTGAAGGTTGAAGATATTCTCAATCTTCCTMCTCCTTCTACATTTCTCARACTCCAAAGTTTACAAGGAAAGGGAAACTTTACGTCGATTCATTCCCAGCTATGCCAAATTAACAAAAAAATTTACTTGACTTCTTAAAAAGGGTCACGATTTTGTTTGGGATGACATTGCCAACAAATCCTTTGAAGCTTTGGAACTTTCCTTAACTGATACACCACTCTTATTTCCGCCCGATTATAGTCGAGATTATTTCTTATACTTAGTTCCTTCAGACTTTACCATCGTTATGTTTCTATTCCAAGAGGATGATTCACATGATGAACATGTCATCTACTATTTGAGTCTGAGTCTCATGACCACGGAAACCAAATATTTGCATGTGGAGAAACTGGCCTTGGTGGTTGTTCAATTTGTTCAACGTTTTCATCAGTATATCTTGTTACACAGAACCACTGTCATTTCCAATTGCAACCCTATGAAACACATCCTTACTCGACAATTGTTGGGGGGAAAATACTCCAAATGGATAGTCATTCTCAAAGAGTTTGATTTGGAATTTGAACGTGCGAAATCAAATAAATATTTTGTTTTTTCTGAATTGATATGTGACCTTCCCTCTACTAAGACATAAACTGTGGAAGAGGATTCCTTCCATTATGAGTCTCTCTTTCTAATAAGTTCTAATGACATATGGTATGGAGACATTATCATTTATCTTAGAACCCAAACTTTTTGTCCCAATATTTATAGTGTGGATCATCGTCGTATTCGGTATCAATCCTGTCAATACATTATTCTTTGTGATACCCTTTACTGTCATGGTATAGATTCGATTTTTCGACGATTCCTAACCTATGATGAAGTTGAGAAATATTTGAATGAATGTCATTCTAGAGCATGTGGCAGTCATATGTCTGGGTATGCCACTTCCCAAAAGATCTTACGAGCTGGTTACTTATGGCCTTCATTGTTTAAGGATTGCATTACTACCATCCAGAAATGCCATACTTGTCAAACGTATAACAATAAGATCTGATCTCACCATGCTCCTCTTTACCCTATATTTTACATTGGTCCATTCGCTAAATGGGGCATTGAATTCATGACATGTAACCCTCACTCGGTCGGGGGGCATGGATACATCATCGTAGTCATGGATTATTTCACTAAATGGGTCGAGGTGATGCTTGCATTTGATAATACTGGGAAAATTGCAGCATTGTTCATATTCAATCATATCGTTACTAGATTTGGTGTCCCTCAAGCCATCGTCAATGACCATGGTAGTCATTTTCGCAATTTCATGATGTTTGAAATTATCGACAGGTTGGGTCTTCACCATGAAAACTCAACACCTTACTATCCGCATGCCAATGTCCAGGTTGAATAAATTAACAAAGTTCTTACTACTATGCTTCGACGGATGATAAAAATTCACAAGTCAAGTTGGAACACGATGTTATTCTCTGCATTATGGGCCTATTGGACATCTGTTAAATCTTCCACAGGGTTCACACCTTTTCAGTTAGTACATGGTATTGAAGCTATTTAGTCGATTGAATGTGAAATCCCATCTTTGAAACTAGTTGTCGAACTTCTCCTTGACACCTAAGCTGAAGAGGAATGTCTCTTGTATTTGATGCAATTAGACGAGACTCACCATGATTCTACTTTAGTCATTGAAACTCAAAAGAATCTTGTCAAAGCTCAATATGACAAGCATGTCAAACCATGTTTTTTTTATGAGGGTGATTTAGTTCTTATTTACGAACAAGATCGTGACTTATTAGGGGATGGTAAATTCGATCCTATGTGGTGTGACCCTTATATTGCGAAACAAGTGTTGGAGAAAGGTTATTATGAGATGGTAGATTATGATGGAATTCCTTTGAGTGAACCCATAAATGGGATTTACTTAAATAAGTACTATTCTTAAACTATTTTTTCATGAGTGTTGTTCATTTTTAGTGTACTATACTCTAGTGTGATTTTTTTGTTTTTTGTTTAGCCTTTTAGTTGCTTACCTTGCATTGTTCTTGGTTTCTAGATGTCGGTGTCTATGCTACCCTATATCGATTGTGTTTATGGTGCTAGTCGTAGTACTCAAAACCTAGTGTCTGTTGCATGGGAAATCTATGCACCTACGGATGAATTGATCAGTCTACATGGTGCTTTCATTGGTCGTGAAACTAATAATATCATGGAATACAGTGCAGTTATCGAATTATTAACTAACGCCATTTCATTTGGAATCTTTTATCTTATTGTATGACTCAATTCACAGTTAGTAGTGTTGCATTTAAGTAACATTTATTCCATCTGAAGTCCTACTTTGTTAAGGGTATACTTAAGAATTCGCCTCTTGGAAAGACATTTTGATTATATCGAATATCAACATATTCCTAGATGTCTAAACACATTGACATATACATTGGATAATTATGTTCTAGACAAGCATTTGAGAAATTTATAAATCCAAACACACATTTGAAAAGACAAGTGAGTCGGTAGAAACTTTATATTAATAACGATAAAAGTTACAAAACGTTTTTTTTCCAAGGTCCAAAATATCAAAAAGTGAAGTTGTTAGCTTCGTGTACAAAATCATAAAGAATGTTTCTCACTATAACAAGAAACTACCCATGCTACTCTATGGAGTAGTCGATCAATAGATATAGATACACCAATTGTATGGTGTTGATAGTGCCTAGGAATTTCGTCCACCATGGCATCAGGGATATTCATGGTTAATCCCTCTAGGTTCTACTCAATCACCTCAATATCTGCATCGATCACTCTTACAACAACACCTCTCTCCCCTCACCTTTGAATGGGAGATTATCCCAGAGGACGATAAGGCCCCACATATGCATTATTGAGAGCACTTGATTAGTCTTGGATAGATGACAAAAAAGACATTTTATATAATTAAAATATCAAAAACATCATATAATGAAATTTTTTCCTTCTTACCTATGTCTCCCCATTGAGATCCCTCGGGAAGAGCCAAGTTAGGATCCCCATAGAAATATATCCTAGTGTACGCATAGTCCTCCACCGTGATTAGTTGATTCCTCATCCATTGGAAGAAAAAATCGTCATACTTGACGATAGGCACGCCACCATGATGAGCCATTAGGTCCACCCACCTCTTCATTTGTGGATCTTGTGGATCGGGTATGCCCCACTCCACTTGTAAACGTAGAATAGGGACCCTCTCCAAGAAGAAGAACACCAAAATGGACCCATAACCAAACTATTTCAACCAACCATTTCGACACTTTGTTATTTTTTTTTTCATGTTATTCAAGACACCCTCACACCAGTTGAAGACCTTGGGTTCCTTGCACACTATGGCGTATTGAAAATGGATTTGCAAATCCACGTGGGGAGTTGCACTCCCTACCATCCGAGTAATGGTATAAAATATGGTCTACAATGGTAAATCTCAAAAATCTCTGATGACCACCTTGCCACTATGTTTTTCTGTACCCAGAACACAATGGTGAGGAACATAGTAATCCATGGGTTCTCCTCCACCCTTACTTCCCGAGAGAGATACCTAAGAGCCTCGATGAGATAAACCTATTAGAAAGTAAATATAATCTATTTCCAATGTGAATGTATGCACACCCACGTGAAAGACTTGTTCATTCACATCCCACATGTGAGCCAGATACTCTAGCAATCTCAGTTGGGCTCTCATGCCCTGAATTTTGAAGAACTTGAGTAATCCACATTTCCTAAGTACCATAACTATGTATGTTTCATTCCCAGAAAAGTAGTCTTCTTCTTCATGCTCTCATTCTCTCCACTCAAGCATTTTGACTAAGGAAAGCCTACCAAGGAACATCAAAAGAAGATTAGAATCATAAAAAAACAATTCTTGAAAGTTTTTCTAGCTCATTCTATCTTTTCAAAAGTCAAGTTGTGGTGGTCGTAGGGCAGTTCATTCATGCAAAACAATGTCATTGCACTCTGTCTTTGAGCCCCCTATGATGATTCCAAATCATTGTAGTTCACGATAATGTGGGCCTGCGATGATCTGAAAGAGTAGGTACCCCCAAAAAATAGACCCCAACTCAATAATAAACCACTAAAAACAAAATTTTAAACAATGAAAATATAAAGGAGAAGATTACCTTTTAGACGGAAACAGTTTGCGAAATGATCCACCAGACCCTCCAGAATCGATAGTTGAAATTTTGGAGGAAAAGAGGGTTTTGTGCACTATTTGGGTAAATTTGAAAATGAAATGGTAAAAGGGTGGTTTTGGCCTATTTTATTGTTTTTTACAATATTTTATTGAAAAATTAAATTATTCTTTATATTTTTACTCATGCCCTAAAGTTTAACAACTTTGCAAAGTGTTTTCTTTTATAGATTAAAAGTTATAAGGACGAGATGTTTGACTGGGGTCCACCATTTTTTATTTCTTTTTGTGTGTTTTTTATTATGAACATATGCTTTTAGGTTTTTTTAGGAAAAACCCCGAGCAAAGTCTTAATTCTTTCTCACGCTCGTGAAACCATGAGAATGAAATCGAGTAATATTTTGTCATTTTTTCAAACTCACTTTGGTAATACAAAACATGAACCCTATGGAGTATCCTTTAAGCTCTTTTCAAGCTCCCTAAAACATGAAAAGATAGCCGAGTGACCTTGTTCTTTTCATGCTCGTAAAAGTATTTGAGGAAAACGTTTGATGAGAGATATATTATCTCTTTTTTGGTCTCATCAAACTAACTTATGAAAAAGTACCTTATAGAGTTATCTTTAAGTGTTTCTTAGACTCTCTAAACATGAAAAACCCCTTATTTTTCTTTCTTTTGACTCGTTAAACAAGCATCGAAAGACCCATATGGGATCAAACCAATCCTTTTAAGGGTTCATTAAAAATACTCAAAGGGATGTTACCCATGATTTTGGTCGTCATGATGATGTATTGTGTACTCGGGCTCTTCATAAGAACTTTCTCCTGAGAAAAGTTACTTTCATCTCTTCCCAGAAAACTCATTTTTGAAGAAGGTTTGTAGGCTACTAATATACTTGGGTGCGAGAATGCCTGATTCTCGCAGGCTACCTTAAGTTGGGGTGCGAACTTATCACACTGTGTTGAATAGCCAGGGTGAAAACTCTTCCTAAAGCATGGAAAAAGATGAATTCTAGATGTTTCTAGAAGGGAATCTTCTAGAAGAATGGGTTGGCATTCGAATGGTTATCCTTGTACTGGATTCCCTGATATTGTGGGATCATTCTTATCCAAGTAACTATCTCATTCCCTCTTATATATTGAGGGAATTCTCATGGAAAAGGTTAAGCAAGATTCATTGGAGAATTGGTGAAAATAATTGTGTGAAGGACTTAGCCTGAACAGTAGCTTGGAGACTCTAGAAAGTCTATCAAGAGTATTTGATATTCTTCATGCAAGGATTGAGAAAGTGTGTGTGTTGGAGCCAAGATCCATCGAAAGGAAGCTTGCGACATCAAGGCTATTGGGTTGTAATATTTACATTCAGTTAATATGATACAGTGGCATGTCCCTTTCCCATAAAGCTTCTCACTTTATTGTGTAATTCCTTGATCATACACATAAGTTGACAGTTGAATACATTTTGCTATCTTCACTTTGGTTGGTTTGTGTTGTCTTGGTATTGACCTCAAGAGATCACCAGAGTGAAGCAGGAGCAACAGAGACCCTAGGAAGCGATATAAAGGTATGTTACTTGTTCCTTCCTACTAGCTAATTCAATGGTCAAAACTTAGGGAAAGAGTCATGTCTTGTCCTATTTTGTTCTAGATCCAGGTGGATCTAGGGAGATCTGTTAGTGTCCACACCTATCGATTAGTCCAATAACAAGGGACTCGTCTGAAGGATGATCTTACATCACTAGCATATGTTATCCTCCTCAAGCTCACATAAAAATAAATAGGTACTCGCCAGAAATGGCGGGGGAAAATTGAGAAGAAATGTGTCATTGTATTTGTGATAGTGGCAGTAAAGTCTCTCTTGAACATGAAACCCCCCTTCACCACTATATCCGGGTTGGTAAATCCATCTGTCTCTCATTTGAACATCCACAAGTTCATATGTTGGATCCTCCTTTGATTCAATGCTACCAAGAAAATTGTCGTGTCGTTCATATTTTCAAGAGAATTACATCCTAAATGAACCTTCTATCGAGTTGGCCATCTGCAATGATAAATTTTCTACCATGTCGGCCTTCCCTGAGTCCATTTTGAATCACTTCATACTCTAATCTACTTCAAATATGTTACATATTTTATGTCATTGACGAGGGATACATCAAGGCCCGACTATGACGAGTCTTTTACTATCGACTTCAACTCATTATCCAGGAAAAAGACGTAGAAATCACTTTGGTACCTTGGAGCCTGCATGCCTCAATGGCAAGTTTCCTCACTTTCAACAGTGGGTTCACATCATTGACCCCTGATTGGAAGATTCCATAGACTATTCAACTTCAACTCATTTATTCACACTCGTTGGATTTTACTAGGAGTACCTTGGGAGTCATTGACATCAATGGTGATTTCCCTCACACTTGTTAACAATTTTCATTAATGACAGGTAATCAACTGGTTTCTACCATGTTCGACTTCAACACTTGTAATCACATGGCTAGATTTGTACTTAGAGATGATGGAATTTAAGACCCTGGATCTCATCATATCAGTCAAGGTTGCAACAGAGTATTCATAAGTTTTTACTGACACATAGATCCATTGTTTATGTCTCGTGGCTATGTCTGAATTTGAATTATTTTAGAGCATAGATCCACAGTGTATTCTTCATGGCTATGTTGAATCATAATGAAATGGATCCACAGTGTATGTTTAGTGGCCATGAATCACTTGACACTTATTTCACTTGTATTCTGAGTATGGGATGTACACCTCAAAATATGGTATATTATTATGCATATGCTTGATTGTTTGTAGGTTCCTGATCGATGCGCTCCTTGTTTCTGACACACACATTCTACAAATTATTTCAGCTGTCATAGGTTCTAGATTCATACTTTGGGGGGCATTATGTTACACATTATTTTGGTCACCCTAGTGATCAACTGACGACATGTTCTTAACTCACTTCCATGTTCCCTGAAAATATTAAAAGAGACTTTTTCCAAGAGAAAAGTGGTTTTCTTTTCCTCCCTAAAAGACCATGACAAGGAATGTTGTCACACAATGCTCTATGTTTGGGGTGTGACGATGCTTTATCATCACACTAAACACCAAACATGGATTGCAACATCTTCAGAGGCTATTTGTACATATGGTGTGATGATGCTTAAGCAAGGGAAAAGTCAAAATTCACGAATGTTCTAGAAGGGAATCTTCTAGAAGATGAGGTGGCCTCCGATTAGTTTGGATCTTACTCGCTTATATGATTTAGTGGGATCATCCTAATATCCTCATCCATCCCTCTTTCACCCTATATAAAGAGGTATCTCTCATGGAAAAGGCTAAGGTTGAAAATGATAAGATTTTCATATGCATGAAGAGTTCTACTATAGATTATACTTGAGATAGGTTTTCTTTATCTCTCTAAGTCAGAGTGTGGATCTTCTTCATCAAAGGAATTGGAGAAAAGGTGTGTGTTTTGGAGAAAATATCCATCGAAAGGGATCTCACAACATCAAGGAATGGGTTGTATCCTCCAATTTCCATTTTAATATAATGCAACAATACATTTCTTCCATATAAAGGTGTCTTGGCTTTTATTGTATAACTCCTTGATATTATACATAGAATTCATTGGAATATATATATATATATTTATTTATTCTCTCTCTCCTTGTTGGTTTGTGTTTCTTAAATAGGTTCACCATCTGGAAAATCCAAAGATGGAGCGACAAGGATGACACTAGCTAGGATCAAGCGTCATTTAAAACGTATATCTCTCATTCCTCTTTGAACTAGTTTATATGACAATGGAATCTAAGGTGAAGTTTGTATTTTGTCTTGTTTTGTTCTAGATTCCTGTGGAAGTTAGGGATATTATTTTGTGTCTGCACTTATTGATTTTTATGATAACACAAAGTGTCATTCTTCTCTATATTATCTAACTCTTCATCTATGGCTTTGATCTAGAATTTATCCTTTCTAGCTTCTTTGAAACTACTTGCTTAAATTGTTGATAGTAGTGTTGGGTGCAATTGTTCCTGTGAATGTATTCTTCTTCTAGTTTCAACTCCTGCATCTTTGTTCCCGATAATATGAACTGATGGATGATTCGTATGTATTCGTCTGCTAGGTGTCTTTGGAGGTACTTGAATATCTTGTTTTCTTTTTGGAGGTACTTGAAGATCTTGTCCATATGATACACTTTAATATTCATGGAGCATGCATAATCTAGGATCAATCTGATTGCTTCCATTCTGGAAACTAGGGAAAAGTCTCTTCAAAGTAACTACCTTCAACCTAACTGTATCCTTTAAAAAAAATTGTTTCATCCTGTCATCATCACTACCAAATATAATATCATCAACATAAACTTCAATTAAAAAAATACTATCTTGATTGACCTTGATGTAGAGTTTGTTTTTTGCATTCCCTTTTCTGAACCCTTGTTGTTGTAAGTATTTGTCCAGTATGGAATACCATGCTATGGGGACATGTCTAAGACCATACAAGGCCTTCTTAAACTTGGAAACATAATTTTCATCTTTACTAAACTTGCAACTGGTTTTCATAGGAGTACTGACAGGTTTGCAATCTTCCATTCTGAACCTCTTTAACATTTCTATGATATACTTGGTTTGAGAGATAAAAATGCCTTGGTTTCTTTGACATATATGAAAACCTAAAAATAAATATAATTCCTAAGAAATGACATTTCATATTCTATTATTATATGTCATATATTTACATTCAAGGAAGAACCAACTGTTATAGCCCTAAAATGTCCTACCTATGCATACATGGCATTAGCCTTTCTACTTGCACAATTTTCCAAATTACTGTTGAGGATCTCATTTAAAAAAAAAAAAAAAATTGTAGCATGTACACGCCCTGCTACAATACTTCCCACATACACACACATGTTTCATAATAGAAAACCCATGTACATACCTAAGATGCATTCTAAACAACCCGCATTTACCTCCAAAATTTGCATAAAATAAAAAGTTGCAAGGAATTCAATGGAGTTTACAAGATATCGAGGGTTTCCCAACCATTTTACCAATTGTAGCCCATCCCCAAACTGAATAACCATATTTTTTTCATATAAAAAGAGGTCTTGGGGTCCCATTCCATAATCAAGCAAGAGAGCAAAGAAACTCTACCAAAATCCCTTCCCCTTCTATCCCAAGCTTTATATCCCTTTCTGAGATTTGGCCTCAACATTCCCCTTCAACCCTTTATGTTTATGAAATCCCTTCCCTTTGCCCAAATAGATCATTTGATTGTGAGAGGTATCATGGGAATGATGCACTTGAAGTAGCATTAAGAGGAGCCCAAACCTGGTTGTGGAGCATATACCGATGAGAAGGTTATACTACTTTAATCTTCAGTTTGAATAAAAGAGTTATTTTCCTCTCCCAATACTTTGTGTATTTATATCTTTGTTGATTAATGTATCTATGTTTATATGTGAATGCTAACATTGATAGATAGAGATGGTATATTTGTAGCATTGTTTTCCTAAGTGTTCTTTTAGTTCATCTTTGGGAGGAGACCCGTAGCTTGGGAAGCTACAAATTTGAAGGAAGTCTACATCAGACGTTAGGGCCTAAGGTACACTTACCAATATTCCTTCTTTTATTTTTGTCTTTATGTTCAGGTAGTTTGGGATAGTTTAGGATTAGGAATGTATTTTAAGGGAAGTTAGTGCTCTGCCTATATTCTGAACCAGTATAGTAATAGGTGGATTTTCCCTGCTAGAAGAATTGGCGACTCCACTAGGAGGTATCTCTAGGGTATTAGTGGGAGGTTTTTCGTTTTGATTGTTTTTTTCAATTCCTTTTGAGTGTTTTCAAGTTTATTGAGTCAATTTAGGGTCTACAATCACCTTACCGGTGTCTATCAACTTTCCCTGACTAGTCAATCTGACAAGTCTTTTTATTTTTGAAAACTTTCAAGGGTTTATGCACCCTTTTCTTGCTCAGCCTGCATACATACATAGTCTTCAAGGTATACATCTTGCTTACATATGCAGGATGTTGGTGCAACAACCCACGTCTTTGTGTCTTGAAGGGTTTTAAAAAAAAAAAAAAGGAGTCTTTATCCTTCTTGACATAAGCCTCGTTCTTCTTGGACCTTTCTTGGACTTTACATGGTTTATATAGTAGTCTTAGGTTGGGTTAAAGATTTGGTTTTAACTTGTTTCTTTATCTTCTTGTTTTCCTTAGAGGCTTAGAGTGAGMTTTCAAGATTTAGATCCTCCTTTGAGTTCTTTTGAATCCCTKCATTTACATAGTTGGCCTAGGGTCTATGTCAATCTTGTTGAGATTATGTACCTTGGGAGGTGTTCTTCATGTGTTTTTACTCTCCTAAACACATGTGGGAAGTACTATGTACTTTTTTCTTTGTACTTTATGTCTAATTTCACTTTGACTTAGGAGTTTTAAGTCAAAAGTGATTTTTTTTTCATTTTTTCCTAAAATGACTATTAATTCACTTTGTGGGTGAATTAGAGACATAAAGTGAACTTAGGAAACTTAACCCAAAGTGGGCTTTTGAATGATATTATTTTGGAGAGATCTCAACCTTTGATTAGATGGGAGATGGGATGATCTCAACCATCCATATCTTAGGTATGGTTATGGATGTTCAAGAGGGGCACAAAGGGCAAAGGAGAGCTCATTCACTCATTTGCTCACTTGGAGAGATTGAGAGAGAGCTTGGAGATGAGGTTTTTTGCATGAGGTGAGGCTAGCCTGGGCACATGCTTTCATGGAGAGAGGCATATAGCTTGGAGCCTTGTTTGTTCACTAAGGATATTCCAGTGTTGTGGAGGACGCACTTGTTGAGGAGGGTGTATAAAAAATGGGGAGGTATTACACCTGTCAGATTGTAGTGGGATCAGTTTTATAGGGAGGACACACACCAATACCAGATTACTATGGAGGGGTTTTCCATTCAAAGCTCACAATTTCCATCTGTAGCAAATTCAGTGGATTTGGGAGCATTTATGAGGGGCGCACTTGCTACATTTGGACTTGTGATTCAACTTGGAACAATTTTCTATTGTATCAGGTTCATATATATTTTATACTTGTTGTATTCCACTATCTATTCTCCTAATATATAGACATATATCCCAAACGGGTTTTCCCCGGGGGGTTTTATCTAGGGTCATGTTGACCAAAAATACATGTGTACAAAATAATGTTTGTTAGTCTTTTAGATATGCTTATTTTCAGCTGTAAACATCTCTAGGTGTGTTGTATTTATTTCCATATGCATGTGCTAAATCTTCGTTACTAAAACTACATGATAGAGCACCTAAAATTGCAAATACAACCCTAACAAATCAGCAAGAAGTCGTTGAATAGTTTGTTGTCCTAAAACAACAACAAACCATTGTTAGGTAGTTGAAAATTAGAGCCAAACTGAGGTCAAAGACAGACCCAGTTGGTAGCTTGATAGGGCCTGGAAAATCTTCATGGTATCAGAGCTAAAGTGGCTTATTTTTGAGAAATTTGGACAACATATGTATTGGTTGTCTTATACATATTCTTGGAAGATTTTTGTGGAAAACCATTGATAGTTTTCAGTGGTTGTTAGTGGGAATATTTTTGTAGAGGACA